>JACERP010000398.1:0-67289 GCA_014080715.1 Scenedesmus sp. NREL 46B-D3 | reverse complement strand
GTGACAGGTCCGGGGCGGATTGTTAGGGCAGGCCCGGCTTGTCCTGTAGAACTGTGGCGGGGCCTTGCCCACCAGGATGTGGTGTATAGAAACAGAGGTTTTGCGGCAAGCTCCTCTTCCAAGGCAGGTTTGGTTGCTGACAACAGCCTTGCGCCTTGTTTCTGCAGGGGGAGTGATGCCCCTGGCATGTGCTGCAACTAGGAACCATCGCGTGGCTGTGTCAAGGGTGCATGCTCCCATGCCTGTGGGGGGGTTGGACACCTTGCTTGCAGCGCATACATTGCCGCAACATCACACACATGCACCCCGCGTCATTTCATCCAACGCGTGCCTGCATGTGGCTGTGTGCGTCGTCTGAAGGGTTTTTTAGCGAGGATTTGAGCTCCTCGTCTACATCAACACTGCCACACTGCACTTTTGTTGCTCACAGGAAGTGGTTGGGGTTGATTCAGCATCGGCTGGTTTGATGTGCCTGCGCCACATTGCGCCTTCCACACCGCGTTACCGCTCTTTGATATGCACAAGGTCGCGGCAGCAGTGTGTTGTTCATATGTTTGTGTGATTGTTGTGTGTCTGTGGGTTTGGAACAGAAGTACATAACCTTTGGCCAGATGTATGCCTCTGGGGATGGTCCCAACCCATTTGCAGTTGCAAGAAACTCCCACAGCAGCACGAGTGTGCTGTCAGTAGCAGCAGCAGCAATGTGTGGCGCCCCTTGTCATCCTGCTTGTGCATGCGGCAGTGGCCGTGCGCCTTGCATGGTCCTTTTGGCAGCTCCTTCGAACGCCGCAAGTGGCATGGGTGCCAGTGTGTTGTTCCTTGCGGCGGAGGCTCATGTCAGCGCTGGGCGTCCCAGCTCTTGGTGCGGGGGCTTGCAGTTTAGTTCCGGGCTGCTTGCCTTTCGTACTTTATGTTGGGGGCTGTTGGGGACTTATGGCTGCAGTGCGCACAGGCTAGCTGTTGCGTGGCATGCGGGGCGTGATTGCTGCGGCGGAACATGCAGCAGCTGCCTGAGTGGGCTGTGCACCAGTACAGACGCATGCACGCCACGCCCGCACAGCGTTGCGAACTCGAGTGCTGCTGTTGTGGCGGGCGGAGCGCTGACTCGCAGGCCAGGCGCTTCTTGTGATGTGGCTCAGTCTGCTGTCTTTTTCGCGCGTTTCTGGTTGTCTACACCAGAGTTGTCTGGCTGGGCACCTGTTCGCTTCTGGGCGGAAAGGGCGCATGGTGCGTGGAAGGCTGCATGGCTGTGTGCCTGACGACGCCGCCCTTCTGTGTGATCCTAGCAGTGAACAGGAGTGCTCAGCTGAACTCTCACATGGCCTCCGCGCATGCTGCCCGTACTGCCTAGCGCTGTTTGCAGGGATTTGTTGTGCCACTGCAGCGACTTGTGGCAAGTATCATCAAGAACTGGCGAGGCAGTCGGACTCTGTATAAGATTGTGGTCACTGGGATCGGGGACCGCACATTACATGCAGCATGATATTATTGGCATGATAGGGGTATTGTGCAGTGTGTGATGCGTGGTCTGGAAACCTGAGCAGTGTTGTAGCAGTCATTTGTCAATGGGAATGTGGTCAAAAGGATTGTGATGTGCATGCAGAGACATTTGCTGTACGTGTTGGTCAGCTTTTACTGCATGCATCGACTGCATGCATCGATTGCCTGCCTGCCTGTGTGAGTGCACAAAACAGCCTCACTTTGATCTTGCACTGTCTCCAGAGTGAAGTGAGGATATTATTGGAATGTGGCATTAGGTCCGAATGCAGTGCCAGCTGTTGTGACAGAGCATCGTGCTACCCTAGGCCGGTGTTGTACAGGTATTCATACTGCGCTACAGCTTGTGCTTTGCGTGCTGTTGTTGCGCGTCCTGCAATGCAAGGCTAGCATTGCAGGCTCTGAACAGGCGTGACATGGTTGCCTTCGCTGTGTTCTGTTCTGCTTTATGGTGTGTCCTTTTGCGTTGTTGTTGAGCGTGTATCCCAGTGAATCTCACCACGGTGGGTGGGGAGGTGGGCCTGTGAAAGCACCTTATTTGATTTGGGGTCCCGCAAACATTGATCAAGTAGTGACACTGGTAACACTGGCAACACATCATGTGTGCATGATGCAGCTGCAGGCATGGCAGCCACTGCTTCCATTACAGCACTGCAGTAGAAGGGCAGTACTAGCAGGCATGCCACCAGCACGAGCAGCAGCATAGTAGATGTGATGAGCAGGTTCACTGCATCATGCATAGTGCAAAAGCAGCAGCGCTGCAACCTAGCAGAGCAACACAGCAGAGCCCCAACCCCCTCATGCACGACCACGCATGCAAGCATGCTTCACCCAATGCCACAGTGTGAAGTGCTGTAGCTGGATGCACGCTCGCGACGGCTCGCAAGCAACAAATTGGCGTTGCAACCATTCAGTCGAATGTCATGGGGCACTATCGTCCAGCTGTCCCTCCGTGGGTCTGTTCTGGAACGGCAGGTGCAAGTTGGCGGGAGATCTGGTTGAAGCAACCTCTGTTCATTCAAGTTCAGCGGTCGAAATTGCGGCCAAACGGTCGAAGCCCATCTCCACGTCTCATGGAGTTTGCATGGAGTTTGCAGCTCCTGAAGCTTGAGACGTCAGTGACGCTCGCCCCGCTGTGATCAAAGCCAATCAAGCAGCTTCGGGGCACCAGTATTTCATGGTCTGCAACGCGAAGAGGCCAGAGATCTGCCTAAACAAACATCGTCAGTAGCTACCTACAGCAATCAGAAGTTCAGATGACAAGCACAGTGTGAGGTGGGCTGGTGCCAGCCACACACCACGCTTGTTGCTGTTCTTGTACCACAGCTGGCGTCACAAGCGCTAAAACCAGCATGTCATAACCCTTTAAAATGTGAAAGGCCACAGCAATTCTTGCTTGAAAAAAAAGAATGTCAGACGACCAACGACTTGAGGGCTGCAGCAAAGATACAACAGAGCAGAACAACATTAATGATTTTGCCAACTCACGTTGGGGAGCAAAGTATCATATGATAGGGGGGCAAAGTATTTATATACATTAAAAAAAAATGGATAAGGAGCAAAGTATTCATATGCATGCATGCACCCTGCACCACGGTACATCGCTGCTGCTGCTGCTGCTGCTTCACCATGCAAAGCTACACTTGCCAAGGCAACCAATGCACCCTGCCATCAGCAATTCATCCTGATCATCATCATAACCAGCAATTCATCCTGAGTGTGTGAGAGGACACAGCACTGCCTCACAGCCTACCACCTTTCCGCATGCAGGCTCTGAGCAGACTCAGCCCTGAGTTCAGCACAAAGTTTGTGCGGCATGATGTGTTGTGGTAGTGCAGCCCTGCAAATTGCCCGCTGCGTAGTCACAGCAGTTTACAATGTTTCTTGTTGCATGCTTCAATCAACAACATCACGTTGTCCTGGAGTGCGTGCCTGCATGGCAGCCCACTCAGGGCACTGTCCTGGGCCAGAAATAGATGGGCGGGGGTTTTAAACCATGGAATTTCCTGATCTAGCCCTGCTTGAGGCATGGAGCTGTGCAATTACCTGCCAGTGGATCTTCAAAGCCATAGGACTCTGTTGGCATGCTATCATCTCCCTTTCCTGTATGTGTTCTTATGACCGTTTTCAATTACATTTGCTGGGGGAGGGGCCTGGACAGTGCCTCTACACCAATACATCATTACACCAATACACCAAGGCAGGCTGTCTGATTAGCACCGTCAGAGGCAGCGGCCACCGTAGTGCAGTTATTGTTGTTTTTGTTTGTTTGTTGTGTCATCTAAGCTAACCCTTTGATACTCGCAAGGCGGTGCCCGCTGTCCTAACGGTGCTAATCAGACAGCCTGCTTTGGTGTATTGGTGTAATGGTGTATTGGTGTAGAGGCACTTTCCAGGCCCCTCCCCCGGCAAATGTAATAGAAAACCGACACACTGTATAGCAGCTACATGTAGCAATGAGCTGGCCACCATCATGTAATAGGACGAGTTTTAAACGGCTCCTGGGCTCCAGGTAAATGCAACAAAAATGCGCACCTCAAGCAATGCTGGACCAGGAAACCCCCGCCCAAGTTCTCCTGGTGCTCCGAGTGGGCTGCCATGCAGGCACGCATTCCTGCATCAAGGCCTCAAATAATCAAACATACCTGTAGCGCAGAGAATTGAAGGGCAGAAGTGTCAACGAGTGCACACCCCGGGCGGGGAGGCACCCGTGACACCTGCGCAGCACCTTGAAGTAGTCTCCAGTAGACCGCATGTCAGAGCCCGTCATGTGGCCACTTGTATGCAGGTGGGCTGTGGGCACTCCTTTGCAGGTATCGCAACCACCACTTGGTAATTTCGACGATTAAGTCGAAAGGCCTTGGTCATATCGATTAGGTGGCCCGCAGTGGGTCTGTTCTGGGGCGCAGATGCATTTTGGCGGGAGATCCGGTCGAAATAACCCCTGTTTAGCGCCGATATTACGACCGAGCGGGTGAAGCGCATCTCCACCCTTTGTAAAACCAGAGCCTTCAGTTTCTGAACTTCGACCCGTCGATGTGGTTGCGAGCCCTGCTCCTTTGCTTTGTAACTTGCATACTTCAAGCAGTGCTGGGTCCTTTCACAGCCACTGGTGGCATGCTGCACTGCCAGACGGCCAGCAGTGGTCTTGCAAACGTCAAGCAGCTGCTGCAGTTGTGGGGCATGTGACCTCGGCCAGGAGATACGCAATGCTGGAGTCCCAGTCTGGCACAGCTGTCAGGCCGGGTGACTCTGCTTTGATTCCGGCTGGGTGAGAGTGCTGCTGCTTATTACAGCTGTCAGCAAGTGAATGCTGCGTTTATGCTTCAAAGCAGTTCACTGCTGGCACCGTTGCCATGCCATGATGGGTGGCAGAACTGCCCTTCCAGTGCTGCCGAGGCCTGGGAATTGCTGCATTTCAGCGGCGACGGCGTTGCACCGCAGTAGTGATAACTCTTATGTGCTGCTGTTTGTTGCACCCTGTTGTTATTCACTGTGTGGTTTTGTCATTTGTGTCTGGTGACAGCACCACAAGGCACAGCACCCCCTCAGGGCCTGCACTAGATGGCGACACGCCACCTGCTACGGTGATCCACTGCCTGTGCTGTGCTTTCACCAGTCTGCTCTTTGATGTTTTTTGACCTTCCTGGTAAAGATCTGCCGGACAAAGACAGCAGCAGCAGGTGGGCTTTGCATAGCTTCATATGGCATCAACGGTACCTGAGACAAGGCAATCCTTGCAGGAATAGTGACTTGAGCATACAAAAAAGATACGCTTACTCAGTTTGAGATGTTGTGTGGCCTGCCTGATCTGTACCAGAGACGAACGGGGTTTGTGCGGAGCGCTCGGCGATACAAAACAGAGCTTGGTCTATTTCTACTCTTCAAAGTGCTTACTTTGCCGATCAGTGGCGCCTACCGTAGAACAGGTAGGCGGTGCTTGCTTCATGTGTCCTTCTGCAGCAATAGCACTGACGTCGTAGCCTTCGTGCAGCAGTAGCACCAACGTCATGTGACTTGTGCTTGCAGGAGCGAGAGAAGCGCAGCAGCTGGCTCAGTTTTGCTAGTGTCTGCACTGATGACCAAGCCAAGTGGGCTCCTGAGGTATTTCAGCACGTGCCCCACCACCAGCAACAGCAGCAGCGGAGCCGAGTAGACCCAAGCAGCAATTTGAGCATCGAATGGCTACACTGGCACATGTACATGTCGCGCTGATACATAGCTTGTGAAAAAGTGCTGCTGTTGCACAGCCGGCGGGCATCGCTGGTTCATGTGCGGTCCATGCCATGCACGTGTGAATATCGGCCGTCATGCCTATACCAGGCCTGCCTGATTCTGCAGCTGTGCCTGCCTCCCCTTGCAGATGATCAACTACCAAATCGAAAGTGTCCCCTGCTTTGTTCTCCTTGACAAGCAAGGTGCGCTGCATAGCAGCTGACACCAGGCTGGCAGGACAGCCTTAGGCAGTACAGCTTGAGGCAGTACGGTTCGAGGTTGATGTACAGCCTAGGCAGCCGGCAGGCTGAAGCTGTGAAGCAGCGTTACAGGGCGGTGGCAGCACAGTTGTAGGCAGATACTGTGGTCAACCGCAGCACAGCCTGGGGCATTTGTTCAATGCCACGCAGCTGTGACAGCCAGCTGCGGCAGCTGCGAAGCGTACATGCACCACAGTGCCACATGGCAGCTGCCGCTTGCTACCTCCCAGTGACATGACTTGGTGCAGCAGACCACCAGCAGCAGCAGCAACAGCAGCAGCAGGAATGCACAGGTGTCCAGTGCCGCTGCTTGTATGCACACAGCTCGTCACTTGTTGCATTCACAGCTCTGCAGCAATCACCTGTGTCTGCCTTGTCAGCGGTTACAATAGGTTGGGTCCATATATTGGACAGTGCAAGTGGCATGCTCGACCTTTCAACGCAACCTGGGCCGTGATGCGTCAGGCTGCTGCTGTGTGCTGGTCCACAGGCAACGCTGTAGCTAAGAGTGGCAGGCCCCGCGGCAAGGCCCATCTGACATCTTCCCTGCAGGCGCTGCTGCGCCTCGCAACCGAGCCCCAGCGGCAGTAGCGGCAACGCCTCAGCAGCAGCAGCAGCAGCAGCAACAGCAGAGCTGTGCAAGTAGTTCGCAAGAGCAGTTCCTTGCAGCCGCCAGGCGCAGCAGCAGCAGTTCTGCGCACACCAGCGGCTGGAAGCATTGCAGGAGCAGGCGGGGGGTGCGCGGTCAGCATGACGAGCATCAACAGCGTCCAGAGCATGGAGCGGGTGAGTGCGTGGTGTTGTGAGTCAGCCGTGCCGTGCTCTGAGCGCTGCCCAGGCAGCGTGGGCATCGTTCACGGCTGCCGGAGCTGCCGCCAACGAGCAGCCCCACACGCATCCCCCAGCCCGCTGCCGCCGCCTCTGCTGCAGAGCCAGCACATGCATCAGGCTCCCACGTACTCTGCTGCGTTCAAGCTGGCTTGATCTTCTGGAAGCTTCTGCTCTGTTCTCTTGCGTTGGGTTCAGCTCGCCCGCATATGCTTGCCCAGCGCCCCCCACCCCGCAAATGCTTGCCCATTGTCGCCCACCCCTGTTGACGTCAGGTGTCCGTTGTTCCAGCGTAGCCGCTTGAACACGCGGTTGTGACCACAGCCCCTCTTGGGCCCCGCTTGTAGTCGTACTCACCCTTGCTCCCATGGGCGTGTGCATGCAGGCGCTGTCCCTGGCGGAGCCGCGCGGGCCGTCAGGCCTGCCTGAGCCTGACGCTGGCGCTGTGCTGGCGCTGGCATGCCACTGCGTGATGGTCGACAACGGCTTCGTGGTGCGTGCCAGCTGCAGTGTGCGCGGCTGTGCGGCTGCCAGGATCTGCACCCATGCACCTGGTGGTTTTATGGGTGTTTTGTACAGCCACGTTGTGACTAGTGGCTTTCGGTGCCCGAGTAGGTGGACGCTTTGCGCATGCAGCATCGGTGGCAATGTTGGTGGCGCAGCGAAGTTGTGCTGACCTGCTGCTGCTGCTGCTGCTGCTGCTGCTGCTGCTGCTGCTGCAGTGCATGCGCCCCAATGGCAATGCCAGCAGCAAGTGGGTGCCGCAGCCTAGGTGGTCCGTGGAGCTCAAAGACGAGTGGGTGTTCAGGTGGGCACACTGGGGAGTGTCAACCGCTGCGAGGTGCCGTTCCGCATCAGATGCGCTGGAATTGCAGACCTGTGCGACGGTGGCGGGACAGCTGCATCCTGCGAGTGACAGGTGGTGTGTGAGTTGCCGGGTTCGTGTGTCATGTGCAGATGCACCCGTCTGGTACGCATCGACCTCTGGTGCAAGCACACCCATTTGTACCCACCCGTCTGGTTGCTGAATGTGTTGTTTGAACTTTGACTCCCTTTGCCTGCTGCTGCTGCTGCTGTGTGTAGGTACTCCATGCCTGGCAAGCGCAACACGCTGGTGCTGCACTGCAGCCTGCAGCGGGCGTCGGGCCGCATGCTGGCACACACCATAGAGGCAGGCAACGAGCGCAACTCGCATGTGAGCGTGGCAGAAGGCGGCTGTCGGCAGCGCAGCATGCCTCACCGGTGGCTTGCCACACCTTGTTGACACCAGGGTTGGTAGTCTTAGTTGATTGGCTGAACAGCTCCTGGCTTGAAGTTCAGCGCCAGGTCTGCCGCGCGCTGCATCTTATTTGACAGCGGCACGGGCTGTCAGCAGTCCGGCTGTACTATCTCTTGTGAACATGTTGTGGTGGCCCCATCCTCATGTATTGATGTCCTTTTGTATGCACGCTTTGCCTGGGCCCCGCATCTGGTGCGGGTCGTACTCCTCACGCTCGGCAGGTTCGCGCCAGGTGCCAAGCTGGCAGCAGTAACAGCTGCGCGTGCGTGCTGCCAAGCCCTATCGCCACCACTCGGCGTGCATTTCTTGCGTTGCTGCTGCAGGCCTTGCGTTGAAAAAGTATGTGCCAGGCGCCACCAACTGTGCCTGCCGTAACAGCTGTGACGCTTACTGTGACATCTGTTGTCGCCACCCCGCATGTTCTGTTTCGTGTCGCAGCTGCTGGGCCTGATGCTGGAGAAGTATGTGCCGGCCGCCGCCAAGCTTGGCAGCAGCAGCTGGGAGGGTGTGCTGCAGCACAGCGATGCCCTGGTGCCCATGATGCAGCAGCACCTGCTGTCCCCGCTGCTGGAAGCAGCAGAGGACGTCATCGACACGGCATGCAGCACCGGAGAGACGTGGGCAGCAGGCAACGCAGGCGCACGAAGTCCTGCAAGCAGATGGCTCGCATATGTAATGAACCCGTTGGGCGGTCCAGAGGGTGCGGGGGGCGGTGCGGGTCCGTATGCCGTGCCTGCCGTCCTGCTGACTGGGGTGGCCCTGGCAGCAGTGGCAGTGTACTACGCACGGCGCCGCCAGCAGTAAGGGTGGGCATGTGTGCCGTTTCAGGGTGGTTGCATTTGGCAGGCCGTCGTGTTGGCAGTTGTGGCTGCTGCAGGGGCGGCAGGGTATCATGCCTGGTGCCTGCACAGCGCTCAGAGGAGGCAGCTATTGGCCTGGCAGGCAGTATGCTGTCTGGTGCTAACTCGAGTTGTGCCAGCGCATTTGGTTGCATGCGCGTCTGCCTACACCTTTGAAGTGTTGGCCCTGCAGTTGAACCGTGAAGACAAGCAGCATCGTGCACACACCGCCCCATACCGGCTGGCAGGAAGCTCATATCAACTGTTGTGTGGACGGCCTGTTGATCAGTTCACCAGCTTCACATGAACACTAGCAACACGCATTGCAGCTCACTGCTTGTTTCGCTTGTCATAGAGATTGCCCGGCACCTATGTTGCCATCCTTGTGCTGTATGCCATGCATTGCAGCTGTGGTCAGGGGTCTGGATAGATCTTCGAGGGCCTTGGATGTGCTGTGGTTGTTCAGGGTTTTTGCACTCGGTGTGGGTTGTGGATTACATTTGCAACAAAATGGGCATGCGTATCAATGCCAGCAAAACAGAGTTGTTAGCTCTGGCACCATCTTCTACTGGTCCTCCGCCGCAAGGTGTGCAGCTGTCAGGAGGGGTGGCAAATTATGTGTCTAGCTTCAAGTATCTCGGTGGCATTGTTGATACAACTGCCACTTGTGATGCAGAAGTATGTGCCCGCATAAGCAAGGCCAAAGGCAGGTTTGCTCAGATGCAGAGACTCTGGGGGATGAAGAACATGTCTGTGAGTGTGAAGATGCGATGCTACAATGTGTATGTTTTGCCTGTTATCATGTTTGCCAGTGAGACATGGGCTTTGACTAAGCAACAGACGGAGCGCCTGGAGTGTGTACATTCTAGCTGCTTGCGGCAGCTGTTCCACGTGCGGCTCTCTGATAGACACCGTCTGGTGAATATCAGGAAGCAGTGTGGCACAGTTAGCCTTGCAGAACACCTTGCGGCGGCTCGCCTGAGGTGGCTGGGGCATGTTGTGCGCATGGATGAGGGCAGGATCCCCCAAGTTGCTTTGTTTTCTTCATTGCATGGAGTTACGAAGCGGCCTAGGGGCCGGCCTCCAGTTCGGTGGCAGGATTGTGTACACAGCGACTTGCAGCGGCTGGGACTCCCTCATCAGATGGATGACCTGCGTGTACTGTCTTATGAGGGGCGCATGGCGTTCTATGGTCTACAGGGTTACACACCCTGAGGCCGTAGGGGCTCCCCTGCGGTTCTCCCGTTCCTCCCCCCACTACAGGCAGCAACAGTCACTCATGAGACAGCAACGCCTATAGCAGATGTATCCGGTTTCTAGTGAGCCGTTTATGATTGCTGGTGTGGGCTGGCAGTGCCCTTGTGGGAGGATTCATCCCACGCGGGAGTGCACTGACGCTGTGGTCCAGCTCAGGGCCATCAGTGATTAGGGTTTGGGTATGATCATTGCATGAGAGATCTGTCGAGCGAGCGCTCTTGCGTTCAAGGTTTTGGCCGTATCTGGCCCTAGCTTGTGGGCCTGCGCCCACCGGTTAGGAACCACTGAAGGTGGTTCGGGAGCGGCTCCCCTTTCTTTTGGGTTGTCACTCTTGCTAGAAAAACGTGTAATTGATTGGTTGATTGTGGGTTGCGTTGCCCCTGGCGGTGTCAGTATTTCTCTCTGTCCATGGCTCATGTAGGCCGGGCCCAAACAGCCCTGGACAGGCTTGCTTGCTTGGTGGCGTGTGCAAGCTGGGGCAGCTGTTCAGTGGCTGATTAGTGCAGTCTCTCTACTGTTGGTGTGACTGCGCTGTGTCTGCATGCAACACAGCACACGGCCCCGGAGTTGTCAACCTGCACTGCCGGCAGCATGCTGCGTAAGTGTTCAGCGCTGCACTTTGTCTGCAGCTAAGAAGGCTGTAGGTCCTGCCAGCCTGCTAACCAATGATTGTTTGTACGCGAGTGTGAGTTTCTGTTGGTGCTGCCGCAGCCCTGTGCTGTTGTAGTGCTTGAAGGCTTGTCTGCCAGACGACTTTATGTGGGCTGTCCGGCCGTTGGCGTTGATGCTGTGACTTTTATGGGTGTAATGTGATGATGATGACAAGGCTTGTCACACTTTCTATGCTGCCGTTTTGTATTAGTCATCAACTCCGCTGCAACCAGCTGGGCCCCATACCCCTACCAACGCCAGGGGTGGATAAACCGAGGAAATCTCCAGTGAAGAGAGCGGATAATCAACAGGACACCCACCAGGTTATCCTTGCTGCAGTGGGTGGGTAACCGATTATCCGAGGGTAAAAATGTTCGTTTTCGAGTAATCCGCTTTGATATCAAGTACTCACGGATAATCGCTGTGGATTTATAGGATATATCCTATATATCCGAGGGTAAAAATTGCGCTTTCCAGTAATCCGCTTTGACATCAAGTACTCACGGATAATCGCTGTGGATATATCCTATATATACTTGACGGGTAATCCTTTTGGGTAGTCATCGTGTGGCGGATTATCGTCCGCGGCCCTGACGGATATTCCGGTACACGCAGGGCATATAATCAGGCGCTGCTAGGGGTCACGCTGTCGTTGCTGGGCCGACATTGGTCAATATGATCCCATATTATGGCTCCTTTGATACAATCAAGAAAGTTACACATTGAGAACATCCGCTTTAGAGCCATCATAATGCTGTAGCTCCTGCTGCAGCATGTGATACCCGCTGCAGGCCAGCTGCATTGCTGTATGCTCTGCTGGCTGTGCACCACACACACATACACGTGTGCATGTATGACCTGCAGGGGAACATGAAGAGCAAATGTATGAGCAGCAAGGTGGCGGTCATGGAGACATTATGATTAGATTACTGCATAAACACATGCAGTGTTGCGCACTATCATGAATGAAGGTTCAAAACACCAACCAAGCACAGCAACACTACCAAGCACAGCAACAACAGCGGGCGTCTCTGCTCCCGCAGCACGCTGCCTTCCTACAAACCATGCAAAGTTGGTGTCTGCCACAACCTGATTTGCAAGTACGAGGTTGGTTGCCAACAAGTTGTTAAAGCGTTGCTGCATGCTGCATCCATGACCCGACATACACAGTGACAAACACGCAGACGCACACACACATGTGCGAGCTATGTATACATGACTTGCTGTGGCCCACCTGTTCCCCGCCCACGACAGCATCGGCCTCTGACGCCTTGATGATGCCTGTTGCAGCTACCTTGTTGTTTAAAGCAACAGTCTGTACTTAAGTGTTGATCTGCAGCCAGGTGCCATTCTCATCTGTACGCGGCTCAGACTTGACACGCAGCAGCAACTGCTGTTGTTGCTTGTGCTGCTCCGCAATGTTCAGCACCTGCTCAACTGCTGCAGGCACGGGGCACAGCGTACATGTAACAGGAGTCAGCATTAAGCCCCAGCTCTGACAGCAACAACAGCAGCGACCGGGCATGCAACCATGCAGTATGCCACAGACGATACCAAACGCCCGACAGCACAGTCAACCCAACAATAGGGAACAACGCAATCACCTGCATCACCACCAGCTCAAGCAGGCGAACAAAATCCTCGCTACCCGGCCCACCACCACTGCTGCTGCTGGGGAGAGAGCCACGCCCCACTGAGTTGGGGTCAAGCTGGGCTGCTGCTGGGGTGGCACAGGTGATGCAATGCCAGGTGATGCCTTAACTGCATGTGGTGTGCCTGCGCCTGCTGACTCAACTCCACAGGCTGCTGGCTCACCTGTACCAGACGTTGCTGCTGCATTGCCCGGCTGCTGTTGCGTGATGCCCTGCTTGTCCTTCTTCAAGTCTGCAGCAGAAGTGCATGCATGCATGCATGCATGCATGCATGCATGCATGCATGCATAGCAGCAGCAGTAATGAGCAAGATACAATGCTCTGTGCAGCTGCAGTGTCAATATGTAGTGTGGGCAGGAAAGGTGCTGAAGGGTAAACAACCGCTAAGCAACCCTGCGGATGAGACATGCACACAGGTGTAGCATACCCTAGCAGGTACACAACTGTTGCCGCGTTCAAGTCTTCTTCAGCAGTGCAACACCATTGACCATGTTGCAACAACCACATGTAGCATCTCTTTGCTGACTGTACACAGCAGGATATATCACCACGAGCACCACACCCCAGGGCAGCACTCTGCACTACTGTAGTTACACTCGACACCAATTGCGTGCAGCACAAGAAATGAATGTTATGCTGGGTTGCTGCTGCAGGCAAACGCGCACCTGCAGTCCATGCCTACAGCAGCTGCTGGCTGTGATGCCCTGGCACAATTCTGCTGCTCAGCATGCTTATCGCTGCGGCACACGGCTTGTTGATACACACCCCTTGACGTGTATTCATCATCACCTTGTGTTAAACGCCCAATACAACAGCAGCGGTGGGGCGCGGGGCCGATGGCGCTGATGCTATGGCTCAAATGGGTAATATGATGATGATGAGCAGCGGCAGCTGTCTCACCACCTGCAGCCAGGACTGGTTGCTGTGGTAGCTCCCGCCACGAAGCACACGAAGTTGAAGCCATTGAAACTGATCATTCAAACTTTGTATGCACCAGCTCGCCAGAATGTTGCCTGCTTGCTGCCAAGAAGTGGGCCCCAACGGCTGCTGCCTGGGCTGCCTTCCACCGCTGCCCTGAAGCGAGCATCGGCCTCGATGCTGCTGATCTGCGGAGAATTTGTTCGTTCTTATCTATTCGGCAGCACATCGAAGAGCGTATGCGCCGGGCAGAGCATCAGTAAGACTGCTGTTCCTTGGTCATGGCAACGCAGCAGATCCTGCTGCGAGCATGGTCATAGGTTGTATTAGGTAACAAAAACGCTCAAACAACACCGCGTGTACCTCGCAGGGAGTGGTCACCTGTTTAAGCCTAATGACAGTCTGTCAGTGACAGCCACACCCGCTTGCACCCAGAAGCACCTGAGACCATTCACAAGAACCAGATGTAATGGTGTGAACCAAAGCACTGCATAGCGCCTGGAGTGTGTAGGTTGGTGCTAAACTAAGAACACCCCATCATCATGATGATGACTGACTCCTGGATCCCTACACTCCACATGTGATCACTGGATCTACTGTCATCTGTGCTTAAATTCTGCAACCATTCGCCATCTCTACAAAATGCTAACTTGGCCGGCAGTAAGCAGGCGTGCAGCTGTGTGGCCTGACAGCGGCTGATGTTGTGCGTAGTGTGCGCTGGGGGCAGCTGTGGGTGGCAGCTGTGCACATGATCCTTAGGCAACGGTGATCAGCATTGCTGGCTGGCCATTCAGCTGTGTGCTGAATGATGGTCTTGTTGTACCTGTTGCTGCTTTGTACGCTTTGACTGGATTGATGCTGGGCTTCTTCTTTTACAACAGTTACTTATAAATAGCAGTTGGCAGTGAACTTGGCCGGCAGTAAGCAGGCGTGCAGCTGTGTGGCCTGACAGCGGCTGATGTTGTTCGTGATGTGCGCTGGGGGCAGCTGTGGGTGGCAGCTGTGCACATGATCCTTAGGCAACGGTGATCAGCATTGCTGGCTGGCCATTCAGCTGTGTGCTGAATGATGGTCTTGTTGTACCTGTTGCTGCTTTGTACGCTTTGACTGGATTGATGCTGGGCTTCTTCTTTTACAACAGGTACTTATAAATAGCAGTTGGCAGTGAACTTGGCCGGCAGTAGGCAGGCGTGCAGCTGTGTGGCCTGACAGCGGCTGATGTTGTTCGTAGTGTGCGCTGGGGGCAGCTGTGGGTGGCAGCTGTGCACATGATCCTTAGGCAACGGTGATCAGCATTGCTGGCGGGCCATTCAGCTGTGTGCTGAATGATGGTCTTGTTGTACCTGTTGCTGCTGTGTACGCTTTGACTGGATTGATGCTGGGCTTCTTCTTTTACAACAGGTACTTATAAATAGCAGTTGGCAGTGAACTTGGCCGGCAGTAAGCAGGCGTGCAGCTGTGTGGCCTGACAGCGGCTGATGTTGCGCGTAGTGTGCGCTGGGGGCAGCTGTGGGTGGCAGCTGTGCACATGATCCTTAGGCAACGGTGATCAGCATTGCTGGCGGGCCATTCAGCTGTGTGCTGAATGATGGTCTTGTTGTACCTGTTGCTGCTGTGTACGCTTTGACTGGATTGATGCTGGGCTTCTTCTTTTACAACAGGTACTTATAATTAGCAGTTGGCAGTGAACTTGGCCGGCAGTAAGCAGGCGTGCAGCTGTGTGGCCTGACAGCGGCTGATGTTGCGCGTAGTGTGCGCTGGGGGCAGCTGTGGGTGGCAGCTGTGCACATGATCCTTAGGCAACGGTGATCAGCATTGCTGGCGGGCCATTCAGCTGTGTGCTGAGAGTTGATTATGTTGTGCGGCGGCTGTTGATACTGATTAACTTCATGCCAGGCCCTAAGGAGCCTCAGGCGCTGCAAGTGGGAGTGTACGGTGATCTGCCTTGACTGGTTCACAGGCGCATGTGATAAATGATTATCCGCTGATTACCCGTAATATATCCATCGCTATGAGGGATAGAACCAGTTGATAGATTATCCAACACCAGCACAGGGTAATCACGGTATCCATCAGGTTTTCATCAGATAATCGCAGTATCCCGCTGGTTAAAACACCCCTGGCGTTGGTAGGGTACGCGTCCAACATGTTGGACGCATGTACATGGTGGAGCGGGTGGCGCAGCCGACGGCTGACGTAATCTGCTTGAAGCATACCTGCATCGCCAATCAGATGGACCCTCCCATTTGAGCGACATGTGCTCCGCATGCACACGTATAGCCTAATATGGTACGAGGCAGGCCCAATGGTGGCAGCGCGATGGAGCACTGGATTTGTTACCTTGCGGGAAGAGACGCCCACATTGCCTGCAAACGCTTGAATGCAGCGCTGCAACATACTTCCCTTCTTCCTCATCATAGTTCCAGCCGCTGACTCATGGCATACATAACGTTCCTGCTATAACCGTTACGCTGACACAACATCACGTCATACCAGCTGTGTCCAGAAGCGCAGTGCATCAGGCTGACTCTTAGTACAGCAGGCATACACACAGAAGCGTTGATACCATTCCATCCCGAACTCACAACTCACGGCTGAAGTAGTTCATACACTAAAGCGCTGTGTGTAGCCTAGCCCTTCAACCCCCTCCCGAAAGAGAAGACTGAGGCACAAGCGAGCCATCACAAGCCAAAACAACCAACAGCGACGCAAGGATTCAGGCAACCACCAAAACACCAGCCAGGGACATGCAGATGCAGCACAGCGGTGGTAACAACCCGCACCACTAAACGCCAGTCACTGTGCACCACTCAGAAACACAGACTAAACACCCACCAATGTGCTGTGGCGAGTGTGTTGACTATAGGCCGGCGCAGGAACTGGGCATGTGTTACTGCAGGATACAACAACCCTAGAGCAGAGCACAGCAACAGCACATTACTGCAAATCACACACTACATTACGTAGCACTGGGTTTGTTGCTGTTGCTGCTGTTTGTGTGCTGCAGATGCAGCAGCTGTTGAGTGTGTGTCACGCAACGGTACAAATCAACAACACAGGCGTCTTGTGTCAATATTTTTCATACCATCCCCAGCCAGCAAACACCAACGAAGTAAAGCACTGGATTTGTTACCTTGCGGGAAGAGACAGTGCACCGTGCATATAATCTGAAACTATACATGTGGCATGTCATGACACACCCCACTGAAGCAGCAGCTTGCACAATGGAAGCATCACCAACCGAAGCATGTTGTCAAAACAAGGCACAGGGCGTTGTATTCAGGTGTTGGGCTTCCCTCGAATGACGACTCACGTTGAGCCTTTTGCCTTTGTTGTTAGTATGTAATAGTGGAGGTTCCTGTAGCGGCAATAGGCGCGTCAACACACCATGTAATCACCATGATACAACCCCTCTTCTCACTGACACACCAAGTTCGTGGGCTAGTGGCAATGGACGGTCGTCCAACAACCACACCCCAAACCACATGTGGCCCTGTACAGGGCGTTCAAGGCTTTGCCAGAGGTAGGAAGGCCCCGAGGGGAGGGCTGACACCAGGCTGCATGCACAGCTGTGCGGCAGCACATGCCAAGATCGATCATGATGATATTATGCTGTAAAGGTGGCTGACAGCAATCTCTACAATACATGTTTAGCCATCTGCCAAATGTTTTTTTCTTCACTCAGTCCGACAACACGCCAGAGGTGCTGGCTCACCAACAGGAGGAGGGGGAGGCAAGGCCTCACCCAGCTGAGGCAACCACCTCTGGGACTGCCTGGGAGCGCCAGCGTTTACCTTACACAGAGCGTCTCTACCCCAGAGGGCCCCAAATGGGCTTTGGTAAAGAAAACTGGGTGTAATATGATGTTCTGAACTGGCCCTGACAATTTCTGAGGCGGTACAGGTGGTGTCATCGATGTACGTTAGGTTTTTCGCAAACCATCCTTCATACGCTTGCGGCCTGCTGTTCAGCTTGTGTATGATTATTTTGCTAGCCCAGTGCTACGTGGTCATACATTTGCGGACACCTCACGCGCGCTTCGATTGATGTGCAGTTGCAGAAATATTGCAGCCCGCGAGCCTCGGTGATTAGAGTCAAATCGTTAGCTGCCTTGGCTTTTAAGTCTTGATTGGACCTTCTGGCGGTACCAAGCATACCTACGGGGACACAACAAACAAGTGGGACCTCCCAGCGCCCACACTCAGCCCGATTGCTCTGAGTGTGTTGCATCTATACACGAGCCATGGTGCTACGGTGAGATGCGACAAACACGGCGTGTAGCATCTCGTGAGGAAAGGACTCTCCGTCAGTACCGACCGCTACTGAACAGACCATCCAGCGCAGCAGCAGAGTAGTGTGCCAGCACAATTATGAGCTTTGTCTGACACAGAGCTGACGGAGCTGACGTAGGACACGCACGTGCCGGGGCCACCTTCGCCGGTGATCAAGTCTGCTGCCTCACAGGTTTGTACTGCTACCTGGCTCTGGCTGCCCTTCGCTCTCTTGAGCTGCAGGGAGCCCAATGATGACCAAGTGCAGTTATCTCCGGTCGGTAAGGTCTTGCACATACACGAGAAGGTGCAGAGCAGCGCAAGTGTCGTCAGGGAATGCCTGCAGTTCCTGCCTGGCGCAAGCGCCGCCATTCGCCAGTTGTGTGAAGACCTGGATGCTCTGAAGGAAGCCCAGCCAGCAGCAGTAGCCCAGCTGCAGGCAATGTTCGACAATCAGGATGTTCGCCTGCTCAGGGAGCAGACCATGGGGCTCACTGGCCTGCAGCACAGGACATCGCTGGACGTCAGCTTGCTGGTGCAGCTGTGGCTGGAGCAGCGGGAGCAGGTCGACCGTGTGTACAACATGCTGGAGCTGGGCACCAACCAGTGGTGTTACCAACCCTGGATCCGTTTTGCAGCCACCGGGCCTGCGGAGCTGGCAGACGCAGCAGGGCGCCTGGAGTACTTCCTCGTCAACGTCGAGGCGCTGTGCTCCGCAGAGGAGCGCACGTTGGTGGGGCAGCTGCTGTTCAACCTGACCTGCCTGCAGACCCACCAGCCAGCCATCTACGTGCGGCTCTGCTCGCTGCTGGTGGGGGCGGGCTGCGTGGCAGATCTGCAGCGCGCCTGCACAGCAATGTCGCAGCTGAACACACCGCTGGCGGTGCTGCAGCGCCACATGGCAACAGCAGCACAAGCAGAAGCAGCCGCAGCAGAGGACGAAGCAGCAGCGGCAGCAGCAGCAGACCAGGCCCATGTGTCCACAGCAGCTGCATGCAAGAGCCTAGCGGCAGCAGCCGCAAAGGCAGCAGTCGCTGCAGCAGCAGCAGTCGCTGAAGAGCAGATGTTGTGCTTGTGCTGGGCTCGCCACTGCAGGGTAGCAGCAGCAGCAGCAACGAGAGCGACGTGCCGCCTGCCGGCGACACAGCAGCAGCAGCAGCAGCAGCTGCTGAGGCGGCAGCAGCTGCTGAGATGATGGCATACACCACCCTGCAGGGTGTTGACAGCACCAGCATTAGCTGCGCCTTTGTGCAGGAGCTACCAGCTGCTGATGGCGACTGCTGCGTTGCTGGGACTGTGGGCTCTAGCAGTGCAATTAAAGTTGCAGCAAGCAACAGCAGCAACGAGTCAGCAGCAGCAGCAGCAGCAGCAGCAGCAGCAGCAAGCCTGGTGCCCAGCTCTGATGATGGCGGCTGGGGAGGTGCTGAACGAAGCCCAACAAGCACACCTGTTGCTGTGGCAGGCGGCATCAGCAGCGGGCCCACACCAGCAGCAGGGCTGCCGCCTGGTTCCGAGGGTGCCTTCACTGGCATAACTGACACTGTGAGCAGCAGCAACACAAGCAGCAGCAACACCAGCAGCAGCAGCAGCAGCAGCACTGCCGCAATCTCAACAGCTGGGGCAGGTGCTGCTCCTGCGGGTACCTGCAACAGCGGCTGCCACAGCAGCAGCAGCATCAACAGCATTGGCTGCACCTTGGTGCAGGAGCTGCCAGCCGAGCCGCTGCCTGGCGCTGATGGTGACTGCTGCGCTGTTGGAGTTGTGTGCTCTAATTGTGCACCTGTTGTTACAGCCAGCAGCAGCAGTGACAAGCCAGCAGCAGCAGCAGCAGCAGCAGCAGCAGCAGCAGCAGCAAGCCCGGTGCCCAGCTCTGATGATGACGACTGCGCAGCTGCTGACCGAAGCTCCACAAGCACACCTGTTGCTGTGGCAAGCGTCAGCAGTGGCTGGCCCGCACCAGCAGCACGGCTGCCGCCTGGTGCTGAGGGTGCCTTCACCGGCATGACTTACAATGTGAGCAGCAGCAGCGCCAGCAGCACTGCCGCAATCTCAACAGCTGCGGCAGGTGTGGTTCCTGCGGGTGCCTGCAACAGCGGCAGCCACAGCAGCAGCTGCAGCATCAACAACATTGGCTGCACCTTGGTGAAGGAGCTGCCAGCCAAGCCACTGCCTGGCACTGGTGGTGACTGCTGCGCTGTTGGAGTTATGTGCTCTGGTTGTGCACCTGTTGTTGCAGCAAGCAGCAGCAGTGACAAGCCAGCAGCAGCAACAGCAGCAAGCCCGGTGGCCAGCTTTGATGATGACGACTGCGCAGCTGCTGACCAGTGCTCGACAAGCACACCAGTTGCTGTGGCAGGTGGCAGCAGTGGCGGGCCCGCACCAGCAGCAGGGCTGCCGCCTGTTTCTGAGGGTGCCTTCACTGGCATACCTTCCGCTGCAGCTGTGAGCAGCAGCAGCAGCACCAGCCCTGCCGCAGTCTCAGCAGCTGTGGAACGTGCTGCTCCTGCGGATACCTACACCAGCGGCCGCCACAGCAGCAGCAGCATCAATGGCATTGGCTGCACCTTGGTGCAGGAACTGCCAGCCAAGCCACTGCCTGGCACTGACTGTGACTGCTGCACTGTTGGAATCATGTGCTCTGGCTGTGCATCTGTCATTGCAGCAAGCGGCAGCAGCGACGAGCCAGCAGCAGCAGCAGCGGCAGCAGCAGGCCTGGTGCCCAGCTCTGATGATGACGGCTGGGCAGCTGCTGAACGAAGCGCCACAAGCACACCTGTTGCTGTGGCAGGTGGCAGCAGCGGCGGGCCCACACCAGCAGCAGGGCTGCCGCCTGGTTCTGAAGGTGCCTTCACTGGCGTATCCGACACTGTGAGCAGCATTGCCAGCAGCACTGCCGCAATCTCAACAGCTGCGGCAGGTGCTGTTTCTGCAGGTGCCTGCAACAGCGGCAGCCACAGCAGCAGCAGTATCAACAGCATTGGCTGCACCTTGGTGCAGGAGCTGCCAGCCAAGCCACTGCCTGGCACTGGTGGTGACTGCTGCGCTGTTGGAATTATGTGCTCTGGTTGTGCATCTGTCATTGCAGCAAGCTGCAGCAGCGACGAGCCCGCAGCAGCAACAGGAGCAGCAGCAAGCCTGGTGCCCAGCTCTGATGATGACGGCAGGGCAGCTGCTGAACGAAGCGCCACAAGCACACCTGTTGCTGTGGCAGGTGGCAGCAGCGGCAGGCCCACACCAGCAGCAGGGCTGCCGCCTGGTTCTGAGGGTGCCTTCACTGGCGTATCCGACACTGTGAGCAGCAGCAGCAGCACTAGCCCTGCCGCAATCTCAACAGCTGCGGCAGGTGCTGTTTCTGCGGGTGCCTGCAACAGCGGCAGCCACAGCAGCAGCTGCAGCATCACCTTGGTGCAGGAGCTGCCAGCCAAGCCAATGCCTGGCACTGGTGGTGACTGCTGCGCTGTTGGAGTTATGTGCTCTGGTTGTGCATCTGTCGTTGCAGCAAGCGGCAGCAGCGACGAGCCAGCAGCAGCAGCGGCAGCAGCAGGCCTGGTGCCCAGCTCTGACGATGACGGCTGGGCAGCTGCTGAACGAAGCACCACAAGCACACCTGTTGCTGTGGCAGGTGGCAGCAGCGGCGGGCCCACACCAGCAGCAGGGCTGCCGCCTGGTTCTGAGGGTGCCTTCACTGGCATAACTGACACTGTGAGCAGCAGCAGCAGCACCAGCCCTGCCGCAGTCTCAACAGCTGCGGCGGGTGCTTTTCCTGCGGGCGCCTGCACCAGCGCCAGCCACAGCAGGAGCAGCAGCTGCAACACGGATGTTAGTTGTGTCGCAAGCAGCACATCTGCTGCAGCCAGTTCTGCAACACCTGGCAGCAACGAGGCCAGCTGTAGCACAGCTGCCAGCAGCCACAGCAGAAGCAGCAGCTGGATCAGCGGCTCATCAAATGAGTTGCCAGCGCAGCTGGTGACTGATGCTGCAGCGGACAACAGCAGCAGCGGCGGCCTCTGCCTGAGCAGCGCATCTGCTGCAGCAGGTGGCCTGCAGAACGGAGAGGGATTGGTTGACAGCGCTGCAGCTGCAGCTGACGCTGGCAGCAGCAGCAGCACGCTTCTTTTGGACAGCAGGCCTGCAAGCGAGATGTCTGCTGCAGCAGGATGCATGTATGCGGAGTTTGCAGCGGCTGGCGCCATGCGGAGGAGCCAGAAAGCCGCACGATGCAGCCGCAAGAACAAGGCCAGCAGCAGGCCGTCGGTGGTGTGCTACCGTGCTGCTTGTGCGCTGGTGCATGCCAGCGTCCTGCGCCGCTTGAATGCGTTTGCGCACGCCGCGCGTGCACATGGTGCTGCTTGAAAGCTGCATGATGTGTGTGGCAAGCAGCCAGGCATTCTAGAGTGAAGCGATCAAAGGACATTTGGGATGTGTGTATGTGTGTGCGTGTGTAGCTGCGAGGTTGAATCTGCTTCGTTTTGTGACAGCCAGGGCGGTGGGTTGCATATCATCTGCCCTTCTGCTGTCATGCATTGCTGTGGTGGGAAGACATGTGTCTTGCAAGTGCCTGGCAGCTGGGCCGCCTTCATTCAGGCAGGACTGTGATACTTGCTGCGACCCAGTGCACAGCAGCGGTTAGCCAGACCTGGAGTTGCGGTGCCCTGTGGCTTGGCAGCAGCTAGCGCCCGGCACCTGTTGGCCAGCTCCTGCCGCTGGCCGCCTGTGCAGCTGACACCAACACGATGTTTGAATGGGATGGCAAGGCAGGCTTTAGGCATTGTGGAGTAGCATTGATAATGTTACTCAGGCCTTCAGCAGCTAACTTAAGTCCCAAAGTCTTTGAACTAGCGGCACAATTAACCAGTGTCAAACAGTGGGCAGAGAATGGTGAGGGTGTCAGCCCTGCTTTTAGGTGAAATAGGGTAGCCAGGGGTAGTGGGGTGGTAGAGTAGCTCTTGTTGTGGGGACGAGGGCAGCACGCAACAGTGCAGCAGGGCACGCAAAAAGTATAGCAGGGCCGCAGGGTGTCTCCCCAGTTGTGGGGCTGTGGCAGCTGGGTGTGCACTACATCATGATGTAGTAGTCTGACATGGCGTCTCTCCAGTTGTGTGAGCTGGGGTTGCCATTGCTCCAGCAGCATGCTCCCATGCTTGGCTGTTTGGTTCAACAGCAAGCATCCACAGGTTCAGGCGCCCAGCGTCACCAGGCTTAAGCCTTCAGCAGCAGCAGCAGCAGCAGCAGCAGCAGCAGCAGCAAAGTGAAGCAAGCTACAGTCCAGCACCCTACAACGGCAGCGAGCAGCCACAGGTTCAGGCCCCAGCGTCACCAGGCTTGCAGACATGCCTCACTGGAGCCGCTGGCAATGCTGTGCAGCACGTGACCAGCCGTTGGTGGGCTTGCTATTGCCTGGCGTTGAAATCAAACATATGTATGTGTGTGGCACCGAGTGTGTGCCCCGTGTGTGTGTGCATGCAGAGCCACCAGCTCGTGCCGGCAGCGTGACACGGTGACTGTGACACAGCACCTAGGATGAGCGGTTGTACGCTGCAAGTGAATGGTTTTCAACACACTGCATGCAGAACTCCTGGCTAATGTTGGAAGCATGGTGGTAGTACAGCACTGGTGGAAGGGTAATTCCTGTACATTGATGGCTGTTACACATGCAGTGTACTGCATGCTAGTGCCGTGTCCTCTCACATGCATTATCCTGGAGCCTAGAAGCCGTCAAAATCTCGTTCTTTTACATGGCATGCAGAGCTACCAGCTCGTATTGGCATCATAGTACAGCCCTTTGGAAGGCCGACTCTAAGCGACAAGTTGATCATTGTAATAGGCTCAATAAGGAGCATGTTGGTTCTCTGGCTCGTTTCCGACTTGGTGCCCATGATCTGCGTGTATGCACTGGTAGGTGGCACCGTCCGTCTTTGGTGCGGTCTGATCGGACATGCCAACGCCCTGGATGCCACTTGGGTCAGGTCGAGGACGAGTTTCACATGGTTTTTGAGTGTCCTTTGTATGCGCCAGTTCCCGAGCGTTTTGCTTGCCTTTTTGAACCATTTGGAGGTTTGTCACATACGAGGGGTAGTATAGCCTCTTGTCAGCCAGGTGGTTCGCATATGATGACCTTTATGCGGCAACAACCTGCTCTTGTGGCTGTCTTTGTGCATTGTTGCTATTTGGTGCGCTGCCACCCGGAGGCGGACCCTGAGTCCTTCTTGTCTTCGGTTTCTGTCGCTCAAGCGATCGATGCAGCGGACGAATTTTTCTCTGCTGATTCTTCTGTTTGTTCTGATGACGATGATATATTCTAGGTCTCCCCCCAAATGAGCCTCTCGTTGGCTCCTGAATGGGGTTCCCACTCCTTGTTGGGTGGAGCATGTAATGTAATGTAATGTATGTAATTGTTGCATAGCCACATCAGCGGGGCAACCTCGCGCAAACAAACCATTTGTGCACGTGACAGGACCCAATGTGCACCAAACTTGTGGCAGCACAGTAATACTTGATGATTTGACCAAAAATGATTTTCTGCAGTGGTCCAATTTGACCAGCTGTTTTACAACATCTGTATCGCAGACGACAAACATGCAGAACAACAACACACCTGACACTCGGCCGCCAGCTGGCCAGTTCAAGTGCACCAACTCATTGGTGTGTGGAACACAGCCCCAAGCAGTGAACCACTGCTGTGTAGCAACCCACACCATGAACAGCTCCAACTGAGTGCAAGCAAGCAAGATGCTGGCACATGTGGCAGTGCATGTAGCTGACACTGAGTACTTCGAGTGTCACGTGCTGATGCGACAACAAGACCAGGTGTTCGAGGCGCAAGCTATCAGTCCTACATGCTCACATTCCACCAACTATGGCGTGCCGCTGCCACAGTGCCGCCCAGAACCTGCCCAGCAGCCTTTTTGTCACCTCCTCATTAGTAGACACCTTCAACTGCTGCAGGCACGACAGACCTGTCAGCTGCATCAGCCCCTGCTGCGTCAGCCCACTGTTGCCCTGTAAGTTCAAGTATGTCAGCTGCCTCAGCTGCCCTATCGCTGCAAGGAACTCCATGCTGCCTAGATCAGCACTGCACAACCTCAGATGTAAGTGCCTCAGCTCCTTGAGGCTGCATGCCGGTGCTGCTGCCGTCTCACCCACCCCATCAAGCAGGCCAGTCAGATCCAACTGAGTCAGGCGAGGAGTGAGCATTCCCGTAAGCCTGCAAGCAGCACGCAGCGGCGCATGCAGCAGACGCTGGCGCAATGGGTGTGCTGTGCTGCAGTCTGCCTCTTGGCTGCGCTTGGCACCAGCAGCTGCTGGCGACAGCTGTACAGAGTTCTTGCTGTGCCCTGGTGTTTCAGCGGCTACAGCGCTGCGAGCAACACCAACAGAGAAGGGGTGATGGTGCCGGCAGCAGCACAGGTTTTCCAGGCTCAACGTGGCGCTGAACCCTTGGGTCAACCACAGCAACAGCACTGGCAGCAGCACCAGCAGCTGAGCGGGAGTCAGTGGCAGCAGCAGTGCGGCAGCAGTGTCTCGCATCCTGCCAGGTCTTTACCTCACAGAGAAGCAGCCGTCCAGGGTGGCACTG
The DNA here is from genome assembly GCA_014080715.1 of Scenedesmus sp. NREL 46B-D3. Taxonomy (NCBI): domain Eukaryota; kingdom Viridiplantae; phylum Chlorophyta; class Chlorophyceae; order Sphaeropleales; family Scenedesmaceae; genus Scenedesmus; species Scenedesmus sp. NREL 46B-D3. The sequence continues at coordinate 42,046 of JACERP010000398.1, read as the reverse complement.
GAGGTCACAAAGTTTGTGCTCAACACATGAAGGCAGCGCAAGCCAGCTCTGCAGTAGCTGTCATGGCTGTAGCACATGCATATGCATGCGGGCCTGCCAGGCACTGACAGCAGTAACCCCATAATCACTACCCCAGGCATCACCCAGGAGGCGTCACCAGCCCAGGAGTGGCATGTGACAGGGCCGGCTGGGCATGCAACATCAGCTGCATGCCGCTAGCAGGTGGCACAGGCTGGCACAACTGCATAGAGAAGAACCTCAACAATTGCGGCATGCTTGTAAAGCAACACATGTCTAGAACGATGGCGTTGCTGCTAGCTTGAATGCGTGACATGATGATCCTCATGCGATTATTCATGTGGTCAGACCAAATGAAAATTAGGTCAGGGCTGCTTGGGTAACAGAGCGCATGCTGCTTTTGTTGTGGCTGGTTGCGGGACAGTGCTGCTTTTGTAAGGAATGCGGGTTCAGGGGGTCGGTGCTGCGGGCGCCTGAGGCTGCTTTTGCAGCGTGTGTATTTCAGAGTGCATAACTGAAACATTGGACAGTGTGTGGCTACCGTATTCCGCGTGCAGTTGTCACGGCAAGCTGGGGACTTCCCCGTGAAGTTTACGTGCCAGCCTATGCAAGTTAGATACTGTCGACTCATCATGCTACCCATTCAAGTCGTAGCATGATCATTATCGTCAACAAGGCACAAGTCACGCCGACTTTGGGCTAGCGCTGCACAGTAATATAAGTGCTTCTGGTTATTGCATCACTATTCGAGACCTGTGTTGAGGACGTCACCAAACACTGCAACCTCCCTCCTCCGAGTGGGGGCTTGCTACTCCAATATCACGTGATCACACCGTTGCAGGTACAAACGTCCAGATCAAGTTACAGCAAAGAGTGCTAACGCAAAGGCACGCCCTGACTACTCACAACGCATACTACGCCACCTGACTCGAGCCGATAAGTAAAGGAAGTAAGCTGAGCGCAGCAGCGCTTCCAATTGGCTAGGCCTCACTCATGAAAGGAACGGACTTAAACGCTCCGGGGTCCAGGTAAATGCACAATTTTGTATCTTCAAAGCATCGCTGGACCGGGAGCGGCCCGCTTAAGCTCTCGCTTATGGGGCCCCTCACATGACATGCTTCCTGCATAGTGCCCCTCACTAGACAACCCTGCACAACACTGCAACAGTGTTGACCACTGGCAGGCTGCTTACATGTAACAAGCAGCAGCACTCTAACCCAGAAGGAAAGTGAAGCAGAGTCACCCTACCACCCTCAGGCTGTGTTAACCCCACAGCCTGCTCAGTACTGTGGTCACCATGGTCGGCTGATCCTAGCAACATGGCAAGAACAGTGTTGCACATCCAATGCAAGCACACGTGCGCAGCCGCTGAACAGTTGTGATGGTGGCGCTGTCAAACTTTGAAACTGGAAACAACAAAATGGCTGACTCTTCCTCCTGCTCCAGTGGGGTGCGGGGCTGATGGTACCATCAACGGTGTTGATGCTATGCGTGAATGGTTAACATGATGACGCTGAATATGGCTGCCTGGCGGCCTGCTGCATAGCTACAGCCCCAGCAGCTCCCGCTTCCGCCGGAAGGTGCTGTCCCGCAGCGGCGTGTACTTGCCAGGCGCCGCTGCCCCCTCCAGATAATGCTGCAGGTGCACCAGCTCCACGCGCTGCATGCTGTCAAGCTCCTGCTGGCACAGCAACGGCAGCACAGCAGCGTCGCTTGCTTGCGCAGTCTTTGGAGGAGGGGTCGGTGCACAACACTATGCTCTTTCCTGCTTTGTTGTTCTGCTAGGCCGCAGTGCGGCTGCTTCTCACAGCGGCTGTTGCACCATCATACACATGCGTTACACGCTGAAGTGCTTGAATATTTGCCCCAAAGGCCACGCCGGCATTTCGCCACATGCGGCAGAGGCGTAGGAGACCTCAGCAAACATCATGCTCTGTATGTGTCTAAGGGGCGCGGCGCCCATGGCGTTGATGCCATGGCACATGCGGTGTGTGACACGACGATGATGCTCTGCAGGAGGCCATCTTGGTGGCATGCAGCCGCTGCCAGCAGTCCAGCTGCTGTGCGTTTAAGCTGCAGTGCTGCTTATCCAACCCTAGTGTGCCAGCTGTCGATGCAGTGGCGTTCGTTACGGGGCAGTGGGACAGAGACTCCCTGGCTGGCAGCAGGCGATGCCGCGCACTGCCCCTTCCGTGGCGCCCCTCACCTGCGCCATGCACCAGCTGTCAGCACAGGGAGTTGCTGTGTATAAGAGCATACCAGAGACTCTGTTGCTGGCAGCACACAACGCGCCTCCTGCGTGACGGCGGCGGCCCTCACCTGCACCATGCACCTGAACCTGTTGCCGCGCTTGTCGGCCTCGTCCAGCCGCCGCAACTCCAGCTCGTCCCGGCCGCGCGAGCCACGCTGCAGCAGCACATCCAGCTCACCTGCACACGCAGCAGCAGCAGCAGCAGCAGCAGCAGCAGCAGCAGCAGCAGTAGCAGCAGCAGCAGCAGCAGCAGCAGCAGCAGCAGCAGCAGTAGCAGCAGCAGCAGCAGCAGCAGCAGCAGCAGCAGCAGCAGCAACACACACCGGAGCATCGCAGTGCGACAGCAACCCTGTGGGGGGCGATGGTTGTGGAGCAAACACATTCAACTCGGCGGCCACACCAGAGCGGCACACTCGCAAGGGTGCCTGGCTGCTTGCAACCTGCAAGCTGCTGCCTGAAACACACCCTGGTCCCCCCCCCACACTAGCTGTGCTGCAACCACATGCCCTGCCCCACACACAACAACGTCCCTGCACGTTGCATGCCGGCACTGTGCTTGCCTCCTCAGCTAGGCAGATCTACCGCTAGCATCGCTGCTGCGCGGGCAACATGTTCAGTTCAGTCGTGAAGCTGCCTTTCAGCAGCTTGAGTTTCGTGTTCTGGTGTGATTCCTGCGTACAGTAGAGCAAAGAGAGGTGCCATACTAGCTGAGCTGCCTGGCTGCAGCCTCACCCTGTTGCTTTGCCAGCAGCCGCGTCTTGCGCAGGGCCACCTCTGAGTCCCATGCTGCTTGCGTGCTGGCCAGCTCCTCGAGGTACATGGCATCAGCAGCAACCTTGAGCTCATGAGCCTTGCGGTACTGACCCTGCAGCAGCAGCAGCAGCAGCAGCAGCAGCAGCAGCAGTAGTTTCAGCAGCGTCACTGGCATCATGACGCCCGGGTGGCAGCAGCGACACCAGCGATGCAGCAGCAGGGATGATTGCAGCAGCCACAGCAACAGCCTGCTGCGTATGATGCGAATGACCAGGCTCAGGGCACGAGTCGACGTCAGCAGCAACTGCGGGAGCAGCAGCAGATCCTGCGCTTGAGGCGAGCATGCCGTAGAGCATCCCGCTGAGTCAGCAGCACCAGCAGCATCTGCAGCATACCTCCAGCTGTGATGCGTCAAACGCAGCTCACCTGCTTCACCAGCACTTCCTCAACCTTGCGACTATTGAGGTACTCTGCGCTGTGCTGCGGCTGCGCGGGCCGCCGCACCTCGCTCTGCAGCAGGAATTCTGCAAGCTGCGCCTCATGCCCAGCCCGCAGCGTGGCAAGCTGCCCTGCGACGGCTGCCTCGTACGCGGCAACGCGCTGCCGCCACTGCTGGTCAAACAGCTGGGTTTCCTGCGGTGTCAGGGCCGTGCGTGAAGCGTCAGCCTATCGCTGCAGGGGAGGTGCGAGTGCTGCATGAGTCAGGCCGCCGTGAGTGAGGCCACTGCTGCATAATGTGTGTGTGTGTGTGTGTGTGGGTGCGGCACAGCACATCAAAGCTGTCAGCCGCATGCCGCTGCAGTCCTCCCAGCCGTCTTGTGCACTGCACCATCGTAGCAGGCACCTGCTGTCCAGGTTGGCCTTGATATTTGAAGGGCATGACCTTCAATAACAGCTAGCCAGCTAGCACCCAGAGAGGTCTCAGCCAGCTGGCTAGCACCCTGAGGAATTGTAGTACAGTACGTAACATTATGTACTGTATACAAGCTCCACCCAAAATAAAAACTGATCAGGAGCCTACATAAAGCAAGGGGGCAGGAGCCTCCATGAAAAGATCACTGTCATTGATGTATTAACCCTTTCATTACTGGCAGCACTGAGTAATTGCTCCGTCAAAATGCACCTAAACTGCAATATCTCAGGCTGTAGGCCTTCAACTCCAACCAGACTTTGTGAGTTTGATTAATGTGATATTGATCAAGGACCCTGGTAAGTAAAGGGTTAAGCAGAAATAGCAAAACTACACTCGTCAGCTTCATGAAGCGCCTGAGTGACAGACTCAGGGAGGCAGAAGGGCTTGCACCTGGCCAGCCAGCTTCCAATGAACTCGCAACCCAGAGAGCTAGCAGCCTAGAGGGCCAGCACCCACAGAGCTAGCACAAGCTGCATAGCACACACAGACTTGGCACCTTGAGAGATGGCATCTAGACAGCTTCATGACTTGGAGCCTGCTGCAGCTGCTGGTAGAGCTGGTGCATGCACTGGTGCGTGTGCTGCGCCTTCAACCGACGCGCCCGCTGCCCCAAGTACTGCTTGTACCTGTTCACAGCCATCCATCAGCACGCCGGCGCCGCACACAGCACACCCTGCTGATGCTGCTCCAGCAGCTGCCAAACCTCTGCAGGATGTCAACGCACCTGCTGCCGCATGTCCTGCTGCATAGTTGCACTTCAACCCAGGCGCCACACGCAGCATCACGGCGCCCACCTGTTGGTAGCGCTCCTGCAGCTGGCAGATCTCGCTGCGCTGCTGCCCTGCCAGCTGCCCCCGCAGCCGCCCAGCCTGAGCCGCCTGCAGGTCCTGCATGCGCTGCGCTGCTGCGGCAGCCTCGCCATACCTGCGATAGGTCAGGGCGTGAACAATGCAGTGTACAATGCAGTTGCGCAGCAGCTGGTCAGGCAGCGCGCTACTGGCCATCAGATAAATGGGCAGCATTGTGTGGCAGCTGGCAGGCGCAGCCCAGTGAGCATGACTGCAGTCCCAGGGGCATGGCGTGCACCGCACGCAGCTGATGGTTTGCATTTGAATGGAGCAGCTGCCGCAGCACCTGCAGCCGGGCCTCGTAGCTGCTGAGCCCCTGTGACTGCCACATCAGCATGCCTGAGTACCATGCTGCCTTGCTTACTGCTGAGCGGTGCGGCCTGCCTAATTACTGGCAGCTGCTCCACATTATGCACGGTGCTCAACAGCCTGGGAGCTCAGCAGCTACCGCCGTCACAGGAACAAGTGAGCTCGAAGCCAGGTACACTACATGTACAGTGCAATGGCATGTGTGAATGCAGATGAAATGAAGGGCGCATTGACGTGCAGACAGAGCAGTGTTGCATGTGGATCCAAGCCACTTGCTGGTACAGGGCCTGCTCCTAACCTGCCGGACAGCTCGCAGCGCTTCCTGTGCTCATGCAGGCGCTGCATGTAGGCCAGCATGGCATCCTCAGCTTCAGGCTGCAGCTGCCCAGGCTGTGGGCTCTCAATGCCTGGTGGCCATTGCTTGCTGGCGCTGCTGACGCTGCTGCTGTGGGACTGCATGCTGCTTTGCATGCTGCTGTAGTGCTACAGCTGCTGCGGGTGGTTTTGTAGCTGCACCAGCTTGTAAATGATGCAGTGGCTGTGCTGGCAACGTATTGCTTGCAGAGTGCGTTGTTTCTTGTCGTGTGCAGCACCAGAACTGTCCACCAGTTCAGGGCCTTGGGATGTTTCTCTGAAGTCTGATTGACCACCCTGGCAGGCTAAACTACTGTAGTTACTGTGCTTCAGCTCCAGCTACCGTATGCTGCTCGCTGCTTGCTGCTGCTAGTAGCAGGCTGCAGGTGCCCAGAGCAAGAGGACAACTGTGAATTGAAGGGCTCTCTCTTGGTGTCCTACCACAGAACAAACATATGTCATAGCTGTGTCAGGGGCTCCTCTGAAGAGTGTACCGTACGGTATCCTTGCACGTGCTGCTGTCCTCGTTATGCAAAGTCCGTGCGCGTCCGGTGGCACACATGCTGAGTGTTTGCAACTTACTAAACCCATGGAGCATACGTGCATGTGTCGTATGCGTGTTGCTAGCCAAGTGTCATTGGTTACACTGAGGCAGTGACGAGTGGGATGTCCAGGCCCGCCAAATATGCTGAGGGTGCTATCAGGCACTGACAACTAGTCGACGGCTTGCTGATGTGAACTCAGCCACATATACGCTCTTTGAACAGCGCTGAGTCGCGCAATCTGCAGCAGCACCTTCAGGGACAGCACTGAGCACACATTCAGACAGCAGGCAGCATGGCAGCCATGCTGGGCAGCCGCAGCAAAGCCTTTTCAGCAGTCAACAACAGTAGTAAATTAGCAGCGCCACGCCTTGCAGTGGTGCAGCCACCAAGCCTAAGGAGAACCAGCCACAAGGTCCGGGCGATTCAGCTGGATTTCAGCGATCCAGACACGCAGGTTAGCATGGCAGGCCTAGTAATTGGCATTTTTTTGGGCGTGGGTGCGCCAGCCTGGTACATTAATCGGACAGAGCGCGATGAGGAGCGCCTTGAGGAGCTGAGGGCCATGAACAGGGCCACATACAAGGAGACTGGCGAGTACATGACCGATGTGAGTAGCTCATTGGCAGCTAATTGGTCTGACAAAGCCTTACAAGTTTGTATCAAACGCCGGGTGAGGGAAATAGCCGGCTAGGTGGCATCAGCTCTGTAGCTGCTGCCACTGCTGCTGCCGCGGCTGCTGCAACATGCCATCTGTTGCTGGACACTGCAATAATAATAAGCTTGGTGCAGTGCTGGGACTTAGCCTGGCTGTTAAGATGACGTTGGCATGCTTGGGTGCTTTTGCTTTTACAGGAGGAAATCGCTCAAATTAGGAAGCCAAAGTGGACTGACAGGAGGTGGGCACAGTTGGCAGGACGGCAGTGCACAGCATCACAGCATGTATGCTGAGATCACGTTGCGTTGTAAATCGGCAGCTGTTGACGCAGCTGCAGCTCAGTTGCATCAGTGGATGGCACAGTGCAGCAGTCTGCAGCACCATGGTTGTGTCTTGCGCAGTCTTGTGTTGGCAGTGTTGGCAACAGCCCTCTGTTGTGGGAGGCGCTGCTAATTCTCTGCAGTGTGTGCCCAGCACGCTTGACTTTGTTGACCCGTGGGCTTGCTGAGAGCACTCACAGCGCAGTCCTACCAAGCAGGTGACATGCGGTAGCTGTTTGTGCAAGTACAGGCTCAGATCTTACCTTGTCACCAATGCTGACGCCCGCCTGCCTGCTACTGCAGGGAGTTTGTTGATGATGACTAAACCACTGGAACACGCTTTGTATGCTGTACAGAGCCGCTGATGACAGATTCTTCAGGTGCACATACAGCAGTGAATTGCAGCTGGGATATGTGCTGTTGGTGACTCAGAGTAAGGCAGCGCCGTGTATGTGCCATGTGCTGCTGAGGGGCAGTTTTGGTTCTTGTTTTGTGCTGGCAGGAAGGCTGGTTTTGAAACAATGTCAACAGCAATGTTCAGCAGAAGTCATGCATCATGTGCTGGTGTGGCTGCTGCACACAGCTGCCTTGTTTGAGCATGGCCTGCAGCAGGTGCTTATGCTCTTGTCAACGAGTTGTGCAAGTTTGTTGGCTATGCTCCTTTTGTATGGCTTGGGTTATTGACGCAGCATGGCATTGCATGTGCTGATTGAGGCATGCACATGCTGTGTAACAAATTTTCACCTAAGACGTGCCCGGTTTGGCGCTGTGTGTTGTGAATGGTGTCTTGCGATGGTGTCTTGTGAGGAAGGGTAAAATGTTTTCAACATCATCTACTTGCCGGAATGCACTCACTGAGTGGCAGTAAGAACCATACAGGTGTACACAGGGCTTACAGCAGCGCTGGGTCAAGCAGTGCAATTCCGCAGCTGAGCTGAGCTAGCAATGGAAGCGGCGGCAGCTGGCAGATGAGCTGAGCTAGCAGTGGAAGCAGCGGCAGCTGGCAGCACAGCAGCAGCAGCAGCAGCAGCAGCAGCAGCAGCAGCAGCACTTTGAAGCAGCACAGCAGCAGCAGCAGCAGCAGCAGCACTTCAAAATTTGCCAATGTCCAAGCTGATGTGGTGTGCAGCAGAAACGTGTGGCGCCTTTACACAATCAACTCTGCTGAACTCAGTACCGGATGCGGACCCATAAAGGCGTCCGAAGCCCTTAAAAGGGACATGGGATTTGAATCTGGCACTTGTGATATGTTACCTGCCTTTTTGTCTTCTCTGGTACAAGGGTACTGCCAGGTTAAGGAGCTTCCACAGCTTGCCCTGTTGACGTCCCCTCCTTTGCAGCCTATTATCAAGCTCAGACATGCAAGGTCTGGTGCGAACAACAGCAGAGGCAAGGTTGTGAGCACTGCAACCTGTAGGGCAGTGCAGGGGCGTGTGTCGGAACTTGTTAAGCGCTTTAGAAGTATTTAGTGTTTTGCTGGAGCAGCGCCATTTGCCCGGCAGCACAGGTGCGAACTATTGCACACACACACAGCACTTGTAAGCTCTGCACACAAGCCTTAGGGAGTTCCGTTTTCTTTTTGCCGCCGGTGTTTACCATTGAATATCATGCCTACCAGCGGCGCTCATGCGCTGCCTCAAGGCTGCAACAAGGATGCACTGTCGCACTGTGTCGGGCTTTTCTAGGCTTGGATGAACAGCTGCAGCGCTTTGTAAGCCGACATGCGTGGATCCACGACGCTGGGATATCTGCCGCTGTGTCTGTCGGGAGCAGCAGCGCTTCCACTGGATCTGTGCTTTGCTGCTGCTAAGGGCATGTACTGCAGGTTGCTTAGGTGCAAGGCAATGCAGCTAGTTGATCCTGCCCGCTGCCTTGTGCCTTTCCCTGCAGGCTGCGCCAGCATGGGCCCAGGCAGTGTGCATATGGCTGATGCTAAAGGCAGCGACATCTCGCAGGACTACTCAGACATGTCCTCTGAGTACTCTTACAGCAGCAACGATGAGGCAGACCTAGGCTTAACAGAAGCAACAACCGCCAAGGAACGGCCACCCTACCGCATAATTGACGCGGACTTGCTGAAGAAAGTGCAGGTGCGGTGCTGCTGCTGCTGCTGCTGCTGCTGGTGGTGGTTTTTGCAGGCACATTGCAGTGCTGTGTTGTGCATGTTAAGAAAGCCCACATCGACGTCAGCTGCCTTTGCATTTCAAATGAACTCCCTTGTGCACAGTTCTGGCAGCTGTATGTGGCATGGCGTGACAAGCCAGCAGTGCTTTGTGATTCAGTCCGAACATTGCGAACTCATTCAGATGTGTATGTACTGTGTGCCGCAATCCTGCAGGCTGAGGCGGTGTCAGATGTTGAGACCATTTGGAACTGCAAGAAGTCAGTGGCTAAGACGCTGCTCATGCACTACATGTGGGACAAGGAGCGATTGCTGAGTGAGTGGCGTCAGGGGCATGGGTATGCAAGTGCTGAGTGCATGCACTGCAACATTGTAAGCTGCTTGGGCCACGCAGATGATGCAATGTAGCATCCTTCAGCGCAGAGCACAACAGCAGACCTGAGGCCAAAACGCATGCATCATCAACATCGACAAACACCCCCTGACAACACCGCTTGACCTCTTGCTGCGTTTGCACGCCATTGTGCAGGTGATTTGGCTGAGAAAGGCCCAGAGTACGTGTACAAAGCAGCAGGCGTGGCTGAACAAGCCAACAACAGCGCGGAATCAGGTGACAACATGCTACCAAGTTTCTGGCCCGGATTGTGCATCATCGCAGCAGCGCTGGTGGGCGCTGGTCCAGCATGTAACGCCTGTGCTCAAGTCTGCACTTCTATGCCCTTCCTGCAAGCACTGCCAGGAGCTGTGTCGCTGGCTGCAGCAGCTGTGCACGTTGGAAGTCATTGTGCCTGGGCTATGGTTTGCCCTGCCCCCCATGCAGAGCGTCGTATTTAGGTGGTGTTGCCTGCTTCGGTGACCGCTGCAGTAACCCTCACCCTGCCCATACCGTCTTGTCTTGCAGGCGTTGCCAGCAGCAGTAGCTTGCAGGACAGGTTACGTGCGATGTCTGCATGAGCGAAAACAGCCGCAAGGAGTGCAGCAGCAACGGCTGCGGGCACACCTTTTGCAACACCTGCTGGCGTGGCCACCTAGCTGTGCAGATACAGGATGGTCAGGCACGCCACATCAGCTGCATGGCCTACAAGTGCGGCGTGGTGTGTGATGAGGAGCTGGTTGCACAGGTTATGAAGGTGCGGTCAGGGCTACAGGGTCGTTACGCGCAGCAAGAGCACCAGGATGGCAGGCCCTGCTGGTGCCACTGACTTCCATGTTGGTGCTTGCTTCTTGCAGCAGTGCAGACATGCATAATGGATGCTGGTTCAGCGCCGTTGTTCATGGGGGGCATTGCTGCCGCTGCTGCTTCCTCCTGCGTACCAGCACTCTGTTCACATCCAGCTGGCCGGTCAAAGAAGCAGCTGATGCTTTCGCCTGCAGAGTGAGTCAGAGCTGCTGTCCAAGTACAAGCAGAGCCACCTGGAGTCGTACATGGAGGACAACCAACGCGTGGCCTTCTGCCCCAGCGTGCCGTGGTGCGGCCATGCAGTCGAGGTGAGCTGCATCAGCTAACACAGGCCAGCTAGGGCTGCAGTGCTTGCACGTTTCATTCCGGTACGCAACGGGACCAGCAGTAGGGTGCAAGGAGCAGTGAGGTGTGGTGCTGCTGCTGCTGGTGCTGCTGTGAAGGTGTTGTCTGTTGGCTTTGTGTGAGCTCTGCAGTGCAGGCGTTGGTGCGCGTTGCTGCACAAGTTGTCAGGAGTGAAACTGGTGCTCCTGACTCGCTGCAAGCCGCAGAGCTATGCACAGACCTTCCCATGCTGCCTCTGTCTGTGCCACTCACGTACCTGCTTCTGCACTCCTACTTCTATGTAATGCTCACTATGCAGTGTGTGCATGGGTGGGAAGTGATGATCACTATGTTTTGGTTACGACAGGCACTTCATAATTTAGTCTTTTCCGGCAGCGTCCTGGCCTGCTCACCCGCATCCAAATGACTCCACCCCACGCTGCATCGCTGGCAGGTCGACAGCGACCCGTATGTGGAGCCCGAGTGCCCCTGCGGGGTGTGCTTCTGCTTCAAGTGCTCCAAGCGCCGCACTCGCCGTGCACGTGCGCGATGTGGGGCATGTGGGACGAGAAGATCAACGGCGACAGCGAGACGCGCAACTGGCTGGCCGCCAACACCAAGCCCTGCCCCAAGTGCAGCAAGCCGGTGGAGAAGAACGGCGGCTGCAACCTGGTGATGTGCAAGTGCGGCCAGGTGGGTGACAGGATGACGGGAGACCGAGTTCAGCTGCATGCATGCAGTGCTAGCACGCGTCGCTGGCGAGCAAACACACCTTGCTGGTCACATTCATCCTACGCATGGTCTTGACCGTGCTGCCTGTTTGAGCATCTGAATCTGCATCTGCTGCGCTGCTGGTGTCCTTGCGCAGGCCTTCTGCTGGCTGTGCGGTGGCGCCACCGGCACGCGCCACACATGGACGCAGATAGACAACCACAGCTGCGGCCGCTACAAGAGGAGGCAGACGCCAAGGTAGGCAGAGGGCGCATGTGCTGCTAGTTGGTGTAGGCGCAGAGGCTGTCGCCAGGATGTTGCTCATCCTGCTGCTGCAACGGCTGCGCGTGGCGGTGCTCTGATTGCTTCAGTGTGCGCTGTGAGTGCCCCAGCGTAATGTACTTGCTTACTTGCTGTGCTGTGAGTGCCACCTGATGAACCCATTTGAGCAGCAGCAGCAGCAGCAGCGGCGGACATATCATCTGGGAGCAGGTGCCACATAAGCCGCGTGCCCTGCTGGATCCTTGCCAACAGAAGCCGTGCCCTCCCCTGCTTGGAATTTTTTCACAACTGGCTACAGATCAATGACGCGCTGCGCAGCCACAAGCGCTACATGCACTACTTTGAGCGCTACAAACAGCACCTGGACTCGCTCACCAAGGAGAAGAACAACAGGTGAGCCGCGCAGGACAGCTCGGCTGGCAGCTGCTGACTGGGCGCAAGCTGGCATCACCCAGCAGTTGAAGGAGCAAGCCGTGCAGCATGTTGACTTCGAATGGCTGTGCCCGTGTGCAAATTGAAAGGCTGGTGTTGGGGCTGATGTTGACCCGGCTGCCGGCAGCAGCTGCTGCTGAGCGGCAGCCGGGTCAGATCAGCCCAAACACCAGCCCAAACAGCAGCTCACCCAAGGCTGCCAGCAGCGGCAGCGGCAGCAGCAGTGGACTGGAGTCTGGGGTCAGCAGCAGCTGGTCTGGCGTTTGTGAGGCTCTAAGAAGGCCCCCAGAGAACACAACCAGCTGGTGAGGCACATGTGTCTGCCACAAGCTGCAGGCGCCCCCCGTGCAACCCTGCCGCAGCAGCTCCATGAGGCTGCAACAGCTGGCTTGTTGCCGCTGTTTGTTGTGTTGTCCCCTGCAGGGCCAAGCTGACCAGCCGAATCACAGCTGCCGAGCACGACGGCACCGAGTCCCGCGACTTCAGCTGGCTGGTCAAGGCGCTGGACCAGCTGCGCACAGCACGCCAGGTGGGGCGGGCGGTGCACAGGGAAGTGTGGGGGTTCATTTGGCGTCGGCAGGATCGACACCTTGCGGCAACGCTTGTGCTTGTGTTAACTATGTGCAGTAGTGCAGGCCATGACGGCAGCCAGCTGGCGCGTTGTCAGCTTGAGGTGAAGCGCTGCCCGTCTCTCGGCACAGCATCAGCTGTCCCTGTGTTGTGCAGTTGCAGCTGGCCTGGTAGCGTACCTTACAACTCGTGAATGCAGCCTGCAGCACGTGCTGAACAGCCCTGTGCTGTGTGCTGCCCTGCTCGATCCTGCATGCTGCTGCGCTTCTGTGCCCAGGTGCTGAGCAACAGCTGCGCGTTTGCGTACTTCTTCTTTGGCGGGCAGCTGTATGCTGAGGAGTTCAGCGAGGACGAGAACAGGGTCAACCAGAACCTGTTTGAAGACAGCCAGGAGATGCTGTGGGGAGAGGTGCGTGCCGCTAGCAAGGGTCAGGCGGCATGGTCTGCTCAGTGAGCTGACCTCTTTGACATTGGAATAACTCGTCACCCACTGCAAATTCATTTTGGCATACTACAGGATGCTTCAATGGTCAAGCATGAACATCGACTGCTGCCAGGGCTGGTGCAGCTTGCTCATGTGCTGGCGCAGGACAGGCAGCACAGCACGCCATTGGCTCCAGCACTCACACCAGGCATGCTTGGTCTGCTTGCGTTACAGGTTGAGCGGCTGTCCGGGCTCGTGGAGCGTGCCAAGGAGCTCACGCTGGACCCACAGCTGCGGCTGGACGTGATCAACTCAAGTGTCAACATCCACACTCGCATCCTGAAGTTCTTTGAGCTGGTTGAGAACGACCTGTACGGCAAGCTGCAGAGCAGCAGCGCACAGATTGCGGTGTACAGGGGCTAGGGACCTGGCAGATGCACGGGAGGGGTGCGGGGTGCAACTGCTGGTTTGCTGCTTGCGTGGCAAGTTTTGAAAGCAGCGGCGCACGGACAGAGGCGTGTACAGCAGTCGAGGCGTGGTGTTACTGCGGTGGGCAGGGTTTTGCGGGTGCGGTCTGCGCAGCACTGTGTACAGAAGGTGGGAGTCGACGACTCACTTTGCGGTGACGTTGGTGTCAGCGGCTTCCGGCCAAGCTCGTGCGCGGCCGCTGGCATCTGCTGCTGCTCAGGTGCACCTTGCAGGCGGCATGAGTGTCAGCAACCAGTTGACATGCAGCTGCTGTGAGCACCAGGTGATGAGCTGCTGCAGGTGATTAGCAGCGTCCAGTGAGGACATACCATTTTCAAAGCAAACGCAGCAGGCATGCAGGGCCCGTTGCAAGCGGGATCAGCTGTCTGGAGGGCTGCAGTTGTGGGCTAGCTGAAGTTGCAGCGGCTACTGTCAGTTTGACTGAGCAGTCTTCTGGGCGATTTCGGCTGATGTTGTTGTGCTTGTCTATGTCGGCATCCTGCCGCGCCCTGCAGCTCTGCTGTTTTTCAACGCGCCAGGACAGCAGGGAAGCTCACAAGGCACAAGCATGGGGTGTGCAGTGTGTGCTTGCGTTCTGGCTCGCACTGCAACAGCTGGGGATCACTGATTGTGGCCCTACATTCAGCCGCTGCAGCCGCCTTGCTGCTGCGCACTGCAGCAGGTGCCGTCCAGGGCTGTGGCAAGGCTGGGCAAAGCTGGGCTTTTGTTTAGCATCGGAGTTTTGGTACAAATACCTGCCGGGGTTATTGCTGTATGTGCACATCTCAAGAGAAGGTCACTTTGGGTCCAATGCTTGTTGTCCACATAAGTTCAGCCAGTGTGCTGCAGCACCTTGTTCTGCGTGTGCAGCAGCCTAGTGGCAGCCAGGTCTTGAGCTTGTATAACAATGGTTTGTTGTGGCTGCTTTCTTTTGTCGACTGCCTAGTGTAGATTGTTTGTGGTTTCTGGTGCTGTGCTGAACCAACATACATAGAGCGCTGTCTGTTTTCCGCACTGCAACAAGGCAGGGGATGAGTAGGTAGGATAGAGTTTCACGCTATAGTGAACAGCGGCTTGCTTTCTTTTGGCTGCCCATGAGGGGGTTGGGGGTTGGGGCTTCCGCCAAACAATCAGCTGGTCATGCTGCAGTTTCTGTCATCTTAAGCAGAAGCAAGTGCGGATTTACATGAGGATGAGGCTTTTCTATGGATGCTGTGAACCAGGGCAGCAGCCACGCCCTTTCTGCCAGACCTCATGCAGTGCCATGTGCAGTGGTATGCGGCTGCCTGCTGATCCTGTGCATGGTGCTGTTGGGTTTGCTGAGCAATAGATGCAGCTTCAGGCTTGGTTGATGTCAACTGGTACCACATAGACCTGCATGATAGGTTTGCAGTAGCATTACGTGCGCTCCAAGTGTTGCAGTGCATTATCCGACATAGTGCAGCCCTGGGGCTTTGGTGGAGGCTGGCCGTGATGCATGTCTGCTGTAGCATGCTGGGCCTGTGTGTTGCTTGCAGGAATGTGTCCATCGTAGCCGCTACATCACGTGTGGGCCGCCTTCAGCCCAGTTTGTTACATCATATGCGTCCTACCTTCAGCCTAGCTTTAGCGCCAAGAGTGTGCTGTCCTTGTCACTGTCTGGAGGGAAGGTTCAGCATCTTCGATGGACCCTGTTGCAGCCGTGTGTGCGCTGATTTGCTGCTTTATGCCATGCTAAGCAGTTGGAGGAGAGAAACTGCCTGCCATTCTTGACACTGAAGGCTACACACACAGCATCCCAGGTGCTGTTTGATTTTACATCATTCACAACAAAGGCACCACCCTGCACTGATCATGGATGGGTAGTGCTGACACATCAGTGTGGACATTGTTACATCAGGCTGATTGGAGCACTTGCCAGCAGTCCCCAGGGCAAATGTAACTGACTCACTGCACCGACACGAGCAAAGTCCCGCTCACCAAAATCCCCCAAAGTATTCAAAGTCATGTTCACCAAAATGCTGAGCAGGCAGCTGCAGCCACAGATGCACAGCCCAAGTGAGATGATCAATTTGATGAGGTACATTCTGTGATACACATTTTCACCCTTCAACCCTGAGCTGGTGAGTCGCAGCATGGCAGCATGACAACCCAATTACAAATGGCAGCAGCTACTCTCTCTCTGGACCGGTGAAACCTGCTGCTCACTGGCTACTACTAGCTGCATGACGGCCACCGTACACTACTGAGAGGTTGCGTCGCACTGAGTGGATCAGTTGTTCAACGCAAAGCAGATCAACACTTTAAAAAACCCAAAGAACAACATTAGTGCAGCGCAGCTGATTCTGTGCTGGCCAGGGTGGCCCGCTAAACCATTTTGAGGCTCGCGCTTCGCTATTGATAAACTCCGCTAAACTCCGCTAAACTCCGCTAAACTCCGCTAAAGTCGCTAAACTCCGCTAAACTCCGCTAAACTTCGCTATACTCCGCTAAACTCGCTAAACTCCGCTAATGAATGAATGAATGAGCTACGCGTGATGTGTTGACACTTAACACCCGCGTAAGTTCAGGAAGGGGGCGTGTGTGACGATGAGGTAACCTCATGCGCCTTCACGCACCCTACAATCCCTACCGGTCCCGAGGGGCCGGTATGGTACCCGTGGGGCTAAGAGTTATTTCCTGAATTTCTTTGTTTTTCTGTGTTGAGGGGCAGAGGTGAAGTTGGTGCGATTGGTGCCTGTAGGCGGTCCTTTCTTTGATCCGAGTTTGTTATGCAGCAGTGCTCTTCTGTGCTTCCACATCTCGCCAACTGCGCAGTTGCATACAAGCATGCTTGCACCGACTTGAAGTGCAGTTTGCGCAACAGCGGGCGTCCTTTGGCTCCTAAATCATTGGATAGGGTTTGTCCAAAATCTTTGTATATTGTACCCCCCACTCCTAGGAGAAGGGTGCAGTGCTTGACTCTAGCATTTTTGTCATACTCTTTGAGTGTGCTGACCAACTGTTTGTGTTGCTTGACGGCTCTGGCTCCTTGGTCCTCTGGCTTGGTGTCTCTGCAGTACTAGTACTATGGGAAATGCAAATCCACAAGTCATCCAGAAGTCGTCCATAGCAGGCCGTCCACAAGGCTGTCCACAGGCGGTCACCGCCCGTCCAGGAGCGATCCAGATCCGACCCTATCCACAGGACCGAGCGTACTGCTCTGGATGGCGTGTACGAGATATGGATGCACCTATGGATGAGCACACCACGCTTAGATTGCACGCTATTGTGTTACAAATGTATCGATATGCAACATACGAGGCTTCCCAGGCCCCAGTCGATCACTCAGGCCCCTGCAGGATCATCACTCAGCCCCCTGCAGGAACAACAAAGCAGGCCTGCAGCAATGCGGTGTAGCATGCATGCAAGACACAAGTCCACGCATACACGTGGTGCTAAGTGCCACCCAATATGCTTTGAACACGAGGCAGCGCTGCTGGGAATCATGCCTTGCAGTTGTGCAGCACTGCTGCATTGAACGCAGTGTGTACTGCATGCACCAGTCTGCAGTACAAAGTTAGGTAAGCAGTTGCACGAAAGCACACTCTGCACAGCACTAAGCAGCATCTACACTACACCAGTGTGTTGCTATAAGCTGCATCAGTGTTTGCTGTCAACACCTGCGCAACACGCATGTCAAGCCCACAAGCGTAAAGTGCTATCTGCAACCACTACAACGTCTCAGCAGAGGTCCACGGCTGCGCAAGCTAAGTGTCATCCCTGTACCGCTGTGGCTTGTTGCGCTGACGGCCACCCTTGCTATCTGCCCCGGCGCGGCCTGCTGCTGCTGCTGCTGCAGCAGCAGCAGCACTCGCAGCATGTGCTGTCGCACCGCTGTCATTGCCCCCTGTTTCGTGCAGGAATGCCTCAGGTTCAGCCAGTAGCTCTTCAGCAGCTGCATCGCCCCCATCACTGCCACTACCCACCTCTGAATCCCAGCCGCCGTCACTGCTGTCCGACCCTGCCTCGCTGTCCTCTGACTCATGCTGCCCACCCCGGCCCCCGCGCCCCTTGCGCCGACGCTGCTGAGGCTGACGCTGCTTACGCTTGCGCTTGCCTGCGCCCTCTGGCTTGCCTGCTGCGCGTTGCTTGGCAGGCTTGGGCAGCCTGCCCACTGGCTTGTCTGCACCTGGTGGTCGCTGGATGGCCTTGTCGCTTGGCTGCTCACCAGCAGCTAGTGCCGCACAGAGCGCCTCCTACAAGTAGTAAAACAGCAGGCAGCAGGGTGCAGAAGACAGGAATGGTCAACCAGCTTGACGCATAGACGGGAGTGATTTTTCAGCTTACCAACCTGCTTGTTCATGACACTCTGGGATGTCATTGCAATGTGCGCCATTGCAGCACACTGGTACACCTGCAAACATCAATTTATCCATTTTCCTGCAGCACACGCCGCCACCTATCAAAAACAACACAAGTTGACCAAAAAAACATAAGACGACGACCATAAAGACACTGATGCCAAAGATGCAGCTTTGCTAAACTCACCCCTATGTACTCAGCCACCTTTCTGTTGACAGTGCCTGGGCTGTCTCCAGCCAAGGCCAATCCTGCCTTGTACGCTGCTGCAGCAGCAAACGCTTCAGCAGCAGCAGCTGATGTCTCTGCTGCAACACTGTTGCCTGCGCCTGCTGCTGCTGCTGCTAGTGGTGATGATCTATGGTGCGGCTGCTGCTGCTGCTGCTGCTGCTGCTGGTTTGCGAGCCTGCTGGACCGCCTTGGGGTCCCCTGATCATCATGTGCTGCCGCTGCCGCTGCCATTTCTGCTGCTGCTTCAAGCACATGCTGCAGCTGCTGCTGCTGCCCCTGCAGTTGCGGAGGGCTGACCAGCCTGTGGTTAGGCCGGACAGGGGTTGACTCACGCCCACGTGCTGCTGCATCTCCTGCTACTTGCTGCTGCTGCTGCTGCTGCTGCCGAGGCATCTGCTGGCGCGCCAACCTTGGTGATCGTCTAGGGCTCAACTCTGCGTATGCTGCTGCTGCAGCGGCTGGAACATTGCCTGGCTGCTGCTGCTGCGGCGGCGGCGGCGGACGCTGCTGGCAGGCAGCATCATCTGCTGCATCACCACTCACCAACAGTGACAGGTCCACGGGGAGACCATCATCTGCTGTCTGATGTGTGTCTGCGTCTGCGTCTGCTGCAGTTGCTGCTGCTGCTGCTGCAGCAGGTGCTGCTGGTGCTGCTGCGCTGCGGTCCCCTGCAGCTTGTGCTGCTGGGAAGGGTGGTTGTGAGCAGCGCCGGCCCTGCAGCGCAACAACCATGGAAAGGTGTGGAAATTATCACACAACCTCAGTTGCAGGTGCAACCACTTTGCCATGAGGTTGTGGTGCAACACCCAAGGACGAGAACATTAAGGGCAATGCAACCCTGGCCTGGCGCACTTGACTTAGCAGTGCAATGCTCAACAATACCGTATACATTTGCAGGCAAAAGATGTTCATGAGAGCATTTCACAAACCAGTATCTCAGCAGCAACAACGTATGATGTATGTGTGCAACACGGTGCGTACCTTCTTGCAATGGACAGCATGCGTGCAGCCTTGCGCTGCAAACCATATCACTGGGTGGGCTGACACATCCGGTGCTCTGCCAGCGCAGCGGATTCACCCAAAGCAAGTGTCCCCCTCACCTGTATGGAGGCTGCGGAGCCACCGCTGCTTGGAGCAGCGCCCCCGCCTGCTGCAGTGGCCTGACCTGTGATGCTACTGGGAAGCCCGCTACCAGGGCTGGAAGCTGAGAGCTGCTGAAACAGCTGCACCAGCGGTGTTGGCAGCAGTGCAACGTTGCCGGTCTTGTCGTCCTTGCGGTCGTACAACTTGCCGTGCGCGCTGAACCACTTGTCTGCCTCCTGTTCGTAAGACGCCATGTCCTTGATCCGGCTCTTCGTAGCTAGCGATGGGTCGTACCCAGCCTTGTGGGCATTCCTCACATTGTTAGCTTGCTGCACCTTCCGCCTGCAACAGAGCAGTGCAGGCAGGGGAAGACATCATGCACGTGGACATGGAGGCGCAGCAAATGTGAACTGGTGGCGGAGGTGAATCCTTAAACCATGCACTGCCCCTAAACATAGCATGAAGACCGCCAGTAGTGCTGTCAGGCATTAATGTTGCACAATGACAGCAGCAAATGGCAGCAGCAAATGGCAGCAGCAGCAGCAGCAGCAGCAGGTGGCGGCGGCACCAGCAGCAGCAGCATCGGCAGCAGAAGGCAGTTGTGAGGTCATAGCAGTCAACAACATGCATAATCTTCAACCAGCAGCAGCACAGCTGTCATGCTGCGATCTGCCGCAGCGCTGTGGGTGCACTTGCAGTTGGAATGGGTACAGCGAGTGGTATGGTAGAGAGTTCATCCTGCTGGTCTACTCTGTTGGTGTTGCTCCAATCCTGCAAGCATACCAGCAGAGGCAGCAGCAGCAGCAGCAGCAGCAGCAGCAGCCCTGTCTGTGCTGGAGAGGGGCACAGCAGTACTGGGCAGCTGCCCAACGCCAGTCAACGGTCATAGAATGTGCTGTGCATAGAGCACCGTTGCACTCCAGCGTGGCACAGCACGCAACGCAACGCAACGCAACGCAACGCAATGCAATGCAAGCACGCAACGCAAGCCAACGCCCGCCAGCGCAGGCCAGCGCGCACGCCCGCCAGCCCGCCAGCACGCGCGCACGGCAGCATGCACACCAGCATGCCAGCACGCACACACGCCAGCACGCACGCGCGCAAGCACACATGCACGCACACACGTGAGCACGCCCGCGCGCACGCACGCGCGCACGGCAGCATGCACACCAGCATGCCAGCACGCACGCACGCACGCACGTGAGCACGCCCGCACGCACGCACGCCAGCACGCACGCACGCGAACATGCACGCCAGCACGCATGCGAGCACGCACGCACGCCCGCACGCACACATGCGAGCACGCACGCCAGCACGCACGCACGCACGCAAGCGTGCATGACAGCACGCAAAGCACCCACGCATGCACGCACGCACGCACACACGCACGCACGTGAGCACGCCCGCACGCCAGCACGCACGCACGCGAACATGCACGCCAGCACGCACGCGAGCACGCCCGCTAGCACGCACGCACGCACGTGAGCACGCCCGCCCGCACGCACGCACGCGCGCACGCCAGCACGCACACATGCGAGCACGCACGCCAGCACGCATGCGAGCACGCACGCACGCCCGCACGCACACATGCGAGCACGCACGCCAGCACGCACGCACGCACGCACACGTGCACGCGCACGCACGCACGCACGCAAGCGTGCATGACAACACGCAAAGCACCCACGCATGCACGCACGCACGCACGCACGCACGTGAGCACGCCCGCACGCACGCACGCACGCACGCGAACATGCACGCCAGCACGCACGCGAGCACGCCCGCTAGCACGCGCGCACGCACGTGAGCACGCCCGCCCGCACGCACGCACGCCAGCACGCACACATGCGAGCACGCACGCCAGCACGCATGCGAGCACGCACGCACGCCCGCACGCACACATGCGAGCACGCCCGCCCGCACGCACGCACGCGCGCACGCCAGCACGCACACATGCGAGCACGCACGCCAGCACGCATGCGAGCACGCACGCACGCCCGCACGCCCACATGCGAGCACGCACGCCAGCACGCACGCACGCACGCACACGTGCACGCGCACGCACGCACGCACGCACGCACGCAAGCGTGCATGACAGCACGCAAAGCACCCACGCATGCACGCACGCACGCACACACGCACACCAGCACGCCCGCCAGCGCGCGCGCACGCACGTGAGCACGCCCGCCCGCACGCCCGCACGCACGCATGCACGCCAGCACGCCAGCACGCACGCCAGCACGCCAAAACAGCACACGCCCGCCCCCGCCCGCCCGCCCCCGCCCCCGCCCCCGCGCCCGCGCCCGCGCCCGCGCCCGCGCCCACACACACACACACACACACACACACACACACACACACACACACACACACACACACACACACACACACACACACACACACACACACACACACACACACACCACACACACACGTGCACGCACAACTTGCCTCCGCAGCTTGTCTCTCCAGAAGTCATCATCCCCGTATACGATGATGAGGAGCTGTGGGAAGAACTGGATGCGTTTTTCGTCAAGGTGTTGGTGCGCCTCTCCTCATACGTATGAGGAGAGGCGCACCAGCACCTTGACGAAAAACGCATCCAGTTCTTCCCACAGCTCCTCATCATCCGCGCAGGTGTCGACCAGCATTTGGCCCTTGAAGCGGGAGTCCTTCCAGATGATCTCCACGCCTGCGGTCCCTGCTGCAGGCACGTCATCCCAGCTTGATGCCTCCCGCCTTTCTGCCTCCTCGCTTGTTGCTGCGCTGTGTTGCTCATAGACCTGCGGCAGTGGTGCAGGTGCAAAGGTCGACAGAACTAACAACCATGTGTCAGGTACCTCACCCAACGTTGACATATGTCACAGGGGTCTGAAGGCCCTGAAGCTACAGTTGTGCACATATCAGGGTTTGGTGGTGGCCAGACATCATCACATCTCATGTGCTTTCCTGCATCTTGTACGCCTTGCTGCTTGTAATTAATTATATAAATTTCACATACCAGAGCTCTCCCATGTTGTTGCTTAAAATGTCGTAGGCAGCGTGCTGGCTGTGGAAAGGCAAACTGCTGAACTACAGCGGGCCATCCAAGAGCACAACACCAAGCCATGCACAAGTACATGTAGTGTACTGCACAGCAGCTGCAGGCAGTGGCATCACACCAAGAACTAACCAAGCCGTGCCGAGCGACTCACTATGACGGTGACCATGCGCCGCGGAATGAAGCCCTGGATCCTGTCAAGGGCACCCATCACAGCTGGAGAATCGTTGTTGGTGCTCTTGCTGGCACGAGCACTGCTGCTGCTTGCAGCAGCACTGGTGCTGCTGCGTGCGCCACCTGCAGCAGAATCAGCTCTGTCAGATCTGACATTGTTCAACATTCACCATCACTGTGGCAGCCTATTCATTTGTATGGATGACTGTTTGAAATGTGCAGGAGCTCCACAGCGTGATCTGCACCTGCCGGAGCATCCACCCACAGCTGCAGTGTGGTGCCCTGCACTGAGCCCAGGGCACAGCACGCAGCTGCAGCCCTTGCGCACAACACATCCACCAGCAGCTGCACATTAACAGCTGCTCCTCCCTTCTCAGTCCTTAGCGTCTTTGTGGCAGCATCGGGGTCGAGTCCCAGCTGCGTGCAGGCGTTCCTCAAGCAGTTCTCAAACGTGCTGCAGAGCCGATCAGGGCTGGTGCCCGGCAAACACATAAACACGAACTTAGCGCTCCGTTTTCTAGATGTGATCAACTCGATCGTGTTGATCTGGCCGCTTGAAGTACTCGAGCCCGCACCGGGCTCGAGGCCCCCTGAAGGAGGCCCCTGAAAGGAACTTGCACTCATCGTCAACACAAACAGTTTGCGATCGTGCCTCACGCTGCCTAATCAGACGGCTACAGGATCACATGGTCTCCCAAAAACCCCACCTGACACTTGTTTAAAGCATACCCCAGCCTGGCATTTGACGCATGCTGTGCAGTGGTTTGCTGCTGCGATGCTGGTTGGAGCAATATAACTAATTCTGGAACAGTATGATTGCCGCTGCTCATATGTTGGCCGCTGTAACAGCTGTAGTGCTGTGCCTAGCACACTGGTCCGCACACAGTGAAGTGGAGGCCTGAAAAGGCTAAAAAGCCACAGACATGTACAGTTCGGACATTACCAAGCTCCACGGCACAATCTGCATGGTTTGAGCGTACTCAGCCTCACTGCACTGCAGCCATCCAGAGCAAGTTGCTGCGGATGCGCAGCAGGCCCCTTCTGGACAACTACTGGACAGCCTCTGGATTTGGCTTTCCCATAGTGCTAAGTACTTGACCTCTATCACATGTGGCTAGATCTAAACTCCGCTCAACTCCGCTCAACTCCGCTAAATCGTTAAATAACCCGAAACTGCAGGTTTTTTTACATGCTATTTGATATCAAAGCATCGCAAGATCATTTACACGTCTGGTTGCCACCTGCTGGCCACCATGACTCCCATTAACACTACTGTAGTTACTACTGTCTGCCTGGCCACCTGTTGCTGCCACCTGCTACTCTGTGATCATTATTTTCTCGCCGTCGTGATCAACATAGTTATTCATCACGACTCATTCGTGGCTAGATCACTAGACAGGAGCGAAGAATCACAGAGCCGCGCGACCACATGTGTACAGCTTTCACAGGTGCGGTGACGGGACACAACGCGGGATTAGGTCACACGGTTCTTTAAACTGATAATCAATACGTTGAAATGCAATTTTTTGTTCTGTTAGCTGCATGTATCGTGCTGTCTAGGGCTTATAACGCGTAACCCCGCATAAAGCGGGTTGAGCGGGCCTGAGGGCTGGCGCTAGAGGTCTCGCTAAACTCCGCTACACCGCTAAAAGCTTAAGGGTATTACTTTAGCGGGCCACCCTGGTGCTGGCAGATCGTGCTGTCCGTTACAGTTTCCGTTGCTGCTGCGATATAACCGCAGCCATGAAAGCGTGCATGGCTACATACATGCTCCGAACGGTGTTTGTCAATTCACACATTCAGTGCATGCTTGATTACTGGTGGTAGCAGCAACCTCCGAGGCTGCACCGCTTGTGTGCCGTGCAGGTGGTTACTGTTTGACTGTTGCAGCCGGCCCGCCATGATGATTGAAACCGCTTGTAACAAGTTCATGCTCCATGCTAGCAGGTAATAGTGTGCAATCTGCAGCCCAGGCGTCCCCCTGTGCATGGTCGTCGTAATGAAGCACTCGCCTGCAGCACGACAAAGTGCCGCAGCTGTTACGACGACTGAGCAACACACATGTACTTAATCGAGTACATCATACCGACTTTGACATTGCCAGCAACGCAGAATGGATCCTTGAACAACAGCATCAGTGGTATGCTGCTGCTGCTGCTGCTGGCTGCTGCTGCTGCTGCTGCTGCTGCTGCTGCTGCTGCTGCTGCTGCTGCTGCTGCTGCTGCTGCTGCAGACAGCAGTGATGTTCAGCATCTGCGCCGGTCTGAACTCACAGTGCTGGACAGCTGTAGCACTCCAGTATGATGCATTGGGGCCGGGTAGCTGGGGTGAAGAAGCCCGGCAGGGGCCCTGCATAGAGTGTAAACCAGCAGAGGTGTGGCCGCCAGCAGTGCCAACTTGAGTGATGCGCTGCTGCTGTTGCCCATGAGCAGCTGTGCTGCCAGGCTGTTCGTGCATAACATGCTCTACATACTGTGGTACATTTCTGGAAAAGCGGTTGACTAGCCCAGAAACCTAGTGTAAGTGCCTGAAGCAAGGGTTCACCACTGGGTTGATGTGCACATGTACGGTGCTCACGGGAATCAGTCCCTGCTGCTGCTGCTGCTCTGGCAGAAGCTTCTTAAGGGCTCAAGCCGTTAGAATCAAGGCCATGTACATTGATGCATCTTGTTCCCAACAGGAACGTTCCATGCCATGCCGCGCAGCCAACAACGCACATGGAATGTAAAAGAACGAGTTTTAAACGGCTCCTGGGCTCCAGGTAAATGCAAAACTGCGCACCGGAATGTACACACGCAGCACACAATGGTACAGTGGGTGGAGCCAGCTTTGCTTACATGTGCAGCCTCGCATGCAGAGGTGGGGAGACACTGCTGGCTTGCTTGCTTTATTGCTGCTGTGTATAAGTGCTGCTTCTTTTGATAGAATCCCGTGGTCATTCCGCCTCCAACCCCCTGCACATCTGACCATCTCTTTTTCATAAGATGTTGATGGTAGTATACAACGCCCCGGCAACAAATTCAGGGATGCATGTCCTCAACACAACACAACTGCCAGTGTATTGCATGCTAGTGCCGTGTCCTAACACAACTGTGATGTGCTGCTGACTAGGCAAGCACCACTGGACTTCAGGCATGACCAAGCTACACACCGCTGCGGGCTTGCTGGGTTGACGGAGCCCGCTACACTACCCAACCACAGTAGAGCTGATAATCACCCTCAGGGAATATCCACCCGCTTGCGGCGCCCAGCATTCCCCTTCTCCACAAAATCCAGCAGCAGCTTGCTGAATGCCTCTGGCTGCTCCAGATACAGCCAGTGGTTGGCCCTGCTGAACACCACACTGCAGCAATCGGGCGCCAGCTCGGCTATGCGCAAGCAGCCCTCCACCGGGAACACGCCGCTGCAGCCGCCGATGAGGTTGAGGCAGGGCAGTGTCAGCAGCGGCAGCAGCGGGCGCCAATCCAGTTGTGTGTGGTCCGCCATGAGCTGGCCAAGGGCATGCGGCTTGCAGCGCATGGTCTCCTGCAGGATAGCAAAAGAGACAGTGGCGGCGGTGTGGGTGCACATTACATGCATGTCACTGCAGCAACTGCTCAGCTTTTGTAACAGTTTCAAATTCAGCACCCAGGCGCCTCAAGTCAATGGCAACATATCCAATACTTCCCTGTACACACACGCAAAGAGCACGTAAAAACGGGTAAATTTGTGATCTCATTGTAACGACAGGTGCTGACGCACTCAAAGGTTCCCTAGAACAGGCCGGTGCTTGTGTCACCTGCTTCAGCAGCCGCATGGTGCCCTCTGGCAGCGGCAGGGACAGGCACCCCTCCGCATTGCCATCTGCAACAGCCTCCAGGTTTTCAGCCAGCGTGCTCTGCAGGGCTGCCAACGTGGCGGCATCATAGCAGCCCTTGCTGCCCAGCTGCCAGTCAGGTGCCCTGTTCTGCAGTGGGGCTTGGTCCTGCGTGCAGAACGCAGAGGAAAGCACACTGCTGCATGGCCCTCTGCAAGCATGGAAGCATACATGAGGAGGTGCTTGCGGCCCGACAAAGAGGGGCCTGCTGCTACAGGGTTGGGGTGTTGCAAGTCCAGCATCAGTCGCAAGTTCAGATCAAGGTGTGCCAGAGCTGCCTAGACCCTCAACTGCGCTGCTAGCTGTTTGTTGGCATGCTGCCCACATGCAACCAACCTCGCAGGACCCACACACACTGTGGCAGCATGCCGTCCGTCTGAATGTTACGGCTGCACACGCATTGCCTGTGCCAACTCACCACAAATACCGCCTGCCTGAGCCCCTGCAGCCCAAACAGCTCCACATAACTCCAGATCACTGCGCAACCCATGCTGCTGCCAACAACAGTAACATCCGTCAGCTGCAGCGCTGCCAGGAAGTCCCGCAGGTCTGCTGCTAGCCGCGCCACATGGAAGCCGTGGCTAGGGGAGCCTGAGTCACCATGGAAGCGCTGGTCGTACGCGTAGACCTGTTGTGCAGGAGTGTAGGTGCGAAGCAGTTGCACTGGATGAGCTGTGACAGGGCCAGCTTATTGTTGTCTTAGCTTTAGGCGCTGGGCGACAACAGGACAAACAACCCCTGCTGACAGTGCACAACAGGACATTGCGTTGGTTTGGATCAAGGGTCTGCTTGTGACGACCAGCCCAGCTGCCAGAGCTGCATGCAATTTTTGGCTACACTAGCACACCAAGTCAGTGGCCATACTGGCATGCAGCATCTGTTTTGGCATCTAACTTGGCTGCCGCTCAGTGGTGTGGCTGACCTGACAATGTTCTGCCAGCGCATGTATGTTGCGGCAGAAGTACTTTCGGCTGCCACTCCAGCCATGGATGAGCACTACGACTGGCCCTGCTGCGCCGTGGCGCTCGTATGCCAAGGGCACGCCGTCATTTGTTATGGCATAATGTGTTGCTGCTGCTTGATCTTCAGCCATGGTGCTTGCCTGCTACTGCTGCTGCTGCTGCTGCAGGCAGGCCCTGCACACACATTGAGACAGCAAGCACAGTGAGCTTGCTGCTGCGTGATTTGGCACACATACTAGCGCAGCTGCTGTGTTGTCATTCGTTTCTTCCTGAGGTACGAATTCTATGCATGATTAAGCTTTGGAGGGTACTTATGGATGCATTGCAGCAGCATCGTACATGTTGTGCACTGCTGACCTGGTGCTGTTGCTGCTGCTTCTGCAGGCACGCTGCTGCTGCTATTACTGCAGGCACCCGTTTCTGCTGCTGATACTGCAGGCACACATGTCTGCTGTGACTTGACGAGCACCACTCTGCAGAGCAGTGCCGTACTCACCCGGACACCGAGAGGAAGTGTAATCAACACCCTCGACCTGCTTGTGATCTGGGGTCGCAGATGGAAAGGGTAGCAATAGCGGTGACACTATCAGTCTGCAAAAATACTGCAAGGATGACGGTCTGCGTGCCTGTCCGAGTGTAAACACGGCCAACAGCTCTGCTGTCACAGCAGTACCAAATAGCTGTTGCTTCGAGTTGCTGCTGCTGCTGCCGTTCTGCCAATCGCTTGCTGAACTCTACGCACACGTACATCGTCTGTATGTGATCAAACCATGGGCAGTGGCGGCAGGAGCAGCACGCAGCTGGATCCTATGCAGCAGCAACCCCAGCAGCAGCATGAACAGCAGCAACCAACAGACCTGCTACGCTTGCCGCACTTCGAACCCTTCCTGCAGCCAGACTTCAACGCAGCAGAGTTCACAAGTCATGTTTTGGCATCTTCACGGACCAGCGCGCAGCAGCAGGCAGAGGAGCTGCGAGCAGGCGTGCGGCAGTTGGAAGCAGCGCTGTCCAGCCATGTACTTAGCAACCACCAGGAGCTGCTGCAGCACACCCGAAGGCTTGCAGACACAGAGCACTCCTTGCAGGATGTGGTGCTGTCTGTCAGCAGCCTGCAAGCGTCAGTCAAACGCATCCGTGCGGAGATTGAAGGCCCGTACCAGCAAGCCCGCGCCAAAACGCGCCAGCTCAGCAACATGCATGCCGCAGCAGAGCTGCTACGCCACCTGACACAGCGCTTGAAGCTGGTTCAGAAGCTGCGGCAACAGCTGGCAACCGAGCCTGCGCTGCTGGACTTGGCCAAAGCAGCCAAGCTGCTGACAGATGTGCACAGCATCAGCAAGGAGGCCGACCTGGCAGGGTTGGCAGCAGCAGATGCCGATGATGCGTTCCTGCAAGCAGCCGCTACACAGATCCAGGATCAGGCACAGGTGAAGCGGGTGTCATGACCAGTGTGCAGCAGCAGCAAGCAGGTCTGGCTGCAGGCCATGCGTGTTGATTTTGCAGCATGCACGGCAGCACTGTGTGAAAGGGTAGCCTGCTGGTGGGTTGCCTGTCTGGTTGTGCGCCCTTCATCATTGTGCTGCTGTCCATTTTCTGCTCTGCATGTTCACTTGTACTCTCCTGCTGCATGCTCTATTACAAACAGGCGTTCTTGATTGATGGCATGGAGTCCCTCAGCCAGGCCAAGGTTGGCAGTGCACTGCAGGTCTTCTTCAACCTAGAGCAGTTGCAGCAGGTGAGCAAGCAGCGCAGTGAGCCAACCGAAAGCAGCTGAAGGCTGGGCAGCTGATACCGAGCAGCAGCTGCACGGTGGTCGGTGCGGCGCAGATGTTCATCAGCACATATGGGGCAGCTGCTGTGCCCCGGCGTTCACTGCAGATCCCGTCACAGATCTGTCACTGCTGCTACTGCCTCGCCCGTGCCCCCTGCTGTGCAGGCTGTCGACACAGTGCTGGGCCAACACCTGCACGAGCTTGAGCGCTGCTTCAAGCAGTCGCTGGACAGCAGGCACCTCAGCATGAGCAGCGGCGCTGCAGCAGGGGCAGCAGCTGGCGGGGCAGGGCCAGGGGGCCCTGGAGGCGCCAGGGGGCTTGTGCTGCCAACGCCCGGCGCTGCTGGTAGCTGGCAGGTTGGTGCGGCATGTAGAATGCTGTGTTTGTATCTTCAACTTGGATTGTTGTGTGTTCAACATATTTTAAACTTGGAGGTGGGCTGTGGTGTTGTGGAGGATTAGGAGGGGCTGTTGAACCGCACATGATGCGCAGACGTTCGCAGCACGCGTTGATGGGCAGGGCCCGGCAGGTTCGTTTGGCAGGCCCAGGGGGCTGGTGCTGCCTGTGCCTGGTGCTGCTGCGAGCTGGCAGGTACGTGGGCTGCAAGGAAAACTTAAGAAAGCAGGCAACTGCAGGAGTGCAGACGAGAGTGCTGACTTCAAGTTGGGATGGAACACTGCTGGCGCGCAGCATCAAGAACATGACGGCAACTGTTGGCTTGCGTCAGCTAGGACAGTGGGACAGGCAACGCACGGTGGCCACGGCTCGACATCAGTTCGCCTTGATGTGCGCTTGCAAGTGATGCACAGAAGTTCGATGTTGTCACTGTAACACAACTTGGCAATGAAGTTTCAGCTTGCTGCTGTCTGTGTGGCGGCATGCAGGTGTGCTGCCGTGTGCTGGCACACATGTGGAGGTGTGCTGCGGCAGCGCCTGTGGCGTGGCTGTGTCGGCCTGGCCAACAGCTGCCCGTGGATCGTACGTGCAGGCATCAACAAAGTTCGCTAACTGTGCTGTGTCTCTGGTGCTTGCAGGAAAAGCTGTGGCAGAGCCTGCGCGGCGCTTGCGACTGCCTGGCCAACGGCTGCCTGGCTGTGTGGCACCTGCAGCGCGTGGTGGCCAAGAAGCGCGACCCACTCAGCCACGTGCTGTTCCTCGACGAGCTGTGCCCGCAGGGGCAGCCGCTGCTGACAGACAAGTACTGGTGAGACGCAGCCCTGGGCGTGCAGTCGTGCCTGCCGTGCTGGTGTGTGGTGCCCCAGAGCGTTACAATATAATACAATACAATACATCTTCAGGATTGAAACCTGACCTCAGGCACTAGCCCAGCGAGCCGCTACTCCGCTCATGAGGTGATCGTAGTTGTACCCAGTCTTTCCTTCGTTGTTTGGGCGATGGAAACCACCCGCGCAAGTCCGTCAATTCCAGTTGCTTTTATGCCCAGCCACGGGCGGTTGGACCAGAATTCGAACCTGGGTTACACTGCTGCAACCATTGTGGTGCAAACAGGTGTTTGCTGTGAAACACGCTGCACTCGCACGGGCTGCCGGTGATGACGGGGAAGGAGTGTGCCCACATCATTCTGTTGGCTGCATGCTTCCGTTGATGGTGCCGGCTGCTGTGTTGTTGTGTGGTGGCTGATACGTCTGACTTCATTGGCGCCCATTTGCTGTGCCTGGGCAAATGGCGTCCATAAGGGCACTCACTGCTCACAAACTACACTGCCAAGCGACTGTGCATACAGCTAGCTGCTGCTCCATGCACGCAGAGGTCGATCTCTTCTGCCCAACATCAGGCATTGCCAACACAGCCATAAATAGACTCCAAGCTGGCTCTGAAGCACTGATGTCATGGCATCTGTTGTGTGTGGCTGCTTTGGCTGCAGGGGCGACGCACTGCGAGTGATCGGTGACGCGTTTGCTGCTGCTGCGCGGCCCTCCAAGGGCGGCTTTGTGAGGGATGCACTGAGTAGCAGCTACCCACGGCTGGTCTCGCTGCTGGAGGGAGCCTTTGCACGGATACAGACTGAAAGCAGGCTCAAGGTGCGGGGCGCATGCAGTTGCTGCGGGGTGCTGAGCAATCGCCCCGTGCTGCCAGATGCCTCATCCCCTGTACGTGCGCATGGGGGCACCACACAGCAGCAGCAGCAGCAGCAGGAGCAGGTTGAAAGAAGGGCAAGCTTCTGTGGGACAGCCTGAAGCTGATGGGGGTTGCGAGGAGGTGCACGGCGCAGCATACGCCTTGCTAGTATTGGCGTGTCATTCTCAGGGGTCTCAAGCCCTCTGCCACGCAGGGGCGCAGCCTGCAGTGCAAACCGGCCAGCTGTCAGCACTGCTTGATGCCGCCAAACGTCGCACACGGCATGTGCTCCTCCCACCTCGTGACCAGTTGTCAGTGCTGCGGGATGCCTCACGTGCTTGCCATGCCCATCACGGTGGTCTAGCTGCACCCCCACAGCACTATTGAGCCGACATGTTATGCAATTGGCACAGGGTGTGACTGCTGCTGCTGCTCCGCCTGACAGACCGTCCAACGCTACGTGATGCTCTAACTCCTCACATCGCTGCACTTGTTTCCGACCAAACCACAACAGGCTTCGTTTGCTGTGCTGTGCAGGGTGTGCCACCCGCTGCTCAGCCTGATCAGCTGCCGGCGCTGCTCGACACGTCAGGCCCCTTCAGGGACGCCTACCTGGCGGCGTGCTTGGGGCGTATGCAGGATGCTGTCGGGGCTGCATTCCCTGGCAGTGCTCGCGTGCTGCCGAGCCCAGCAGATGTGCAGAAGTGCATTGGGTGAGCACACGGGTGCTTGCGCTGCTGCAGCATCACTGCATGGCTGTTGCAGCCTATCAGCAGGTGTGCGCTTCTGTACGATGCTTTTGTAGGAAGGAAGCCATGCACTTTGAGCTTGACACACAAAGGCAAAACGCTCGACATATGTTCCAGGCAGCTTTCTGAACACTTCCGCTGTCCATCAATGTGTCACAGTAGAAGCTTCACATCTTGTTTCATCAGGAGAAAAACGAACGCGCATTGTGCGTTTGGCCATGCAAATCTCCTTCACATCAATTTCCTTCACATCAACAATCATGCCTCACAACAAGCGTACAACGAGACCGTTCATTGCTGGTGTCTGCAGGCTGCTGCATGAGGAGCTGAAGGCTGCCGGCAGCAGCGGCCACCTGGCGGGGCTGGTGGGGTCGGCGGTGGGCAAGGCGCTGCGCATGACTGCTGAGAAGGCCGAGTACATGGCAGCAGCGGGGCCAGAGCTGCGCCAGGTGGGC
Organism: Scenedesmus sp. NREL 46B-D3; assembly: GCA_014080715.1. Taxonomy (NCBI): domain Eukaryota; kingdom Viridiplantae; phylum Chlorophyta; class Chlorophyceae; order Sphaeropleales; family Scenedesmaceae; genus Scenedesmus; species Scenedesmus sp. NREL 46B-D3. Next base: position 9,849 of record JACERP010000398.1, on the reverse strand, counting down.
CGCGGAAGTGTGACCACGAATGTGTTGCGCTGCCAGTGTGTGCTGTTTTGCTGACCAAGGCAGAGCACATGGCAGCCACGGAGCCGGAGCTCCGTCAGATGACGGAGGCTGTGTGCGCTCATATCTGTCCGCGCACAGTGCGTGGTGTGATGCTGGTCAAGGCAGCATGCAGGGCGACATCCTGGGCTGTGTTGCCACAGGCCAACACTGACCAGGTGTGGCTGGGTGGGCAGTGCCCTACATGTGTGTACCTGCATCTCACAGGCTGCAGCGCGCAGAGCAGGCATGCCGAGCACAGCAGGTGTCCTCGTATCCCCAACACTATTTCAGAGTGCCCAGATGCTTTGCAATGATTCATGTACTTCAGGAGTTGCCTGTCTCACGATGCATGCATGCACGTCGTTGCTGCCATTCCTGCGGGGATTGCAGCGCAGCTTGTGTCTTCCACTGCCTCCACCTTTGCTGCACGCTCCCTGCATAGTGGTAGCCCACGACAGGGCATCTGCCACCATCTCAAAGCCACCTGGCTTGTGAACAACATCATGCGCTTGCTGCACCATTTGTTACTTCTTTTTCAGACCAGGCGTTGGAGCTGCTTTCGCTCCGGTGCTGTGACTCCTTTCCAACACACCAGCTCGTACTCATCAGGTCAGTCATCTGCACTGTTGGCCTGACATTCCCTGCATTGTGGTGTCCATGCTGCTGCAGGTTTCGCTGGGCCCTGGCTCGGGTGGGGGAGCTAACGCAGCCCAGGTGCGCAACATCGCGCTGTGCAGCCAGCTGCAGGAGGTGCACAGGTCACTCGTCACACTTCTACCCCGCCTACCAGGCCCTGCAGCTGCTGCGCTGGCAGCGCCGCTCGAGGCACTACAGGCAACCGCCATCGACACAGGTACTTGGGAGTTGCCGGGCAGCACAGCGATGGAGGTTCTGGGAAACAAGCGATGCAGCAGCATGCAGCATCAAGCTGTGCTCAACCCTGTTGTACAGTGATGTTGTCTGCCGTTTGTCACTCAATGTGTGAGCTCAAGCTGATCACTCTTAATCAATTAGTCCGCAGCCTGCTCACAAACTTCTTCCTGTGGTGACGCTGTGTTCTGCTTTCATGGCGTGTGCGCCTCATGCCGCTGCTCTTCCTTTCGCTTGCAGTGTCGCCCATATTCAAGGCAGCCATGGAGGTGTTTGAGGCCCACATCATGGCGATGCACAAGCAGCGCTGGGGCCCAGCTCCAGCACTGGCAGCAGGCCCAGATGGCGCTGCTGTGCAGCAGCACAGCGGTGACGATGATGCCATGGGCGGGGTGGTTGAGACGAGCCCTTACGTAAGCGAACTGGCGAATGCCATTGCGGTGTTCAGGTGAGGAGCCCAAAGTGCCAAGCAGATGGTGAATAGCGCATGGGATGCAGACTACCTCGCTGTGCTGTTGAATGGGCGCTTGATAGATTGTTATCCCTGCTTCAGCTATACAATGCGCACTGCATACTTGGTATGCTCGTGGCAATGCACCGCCTGCTGCTGTGATGGACTTGTGCAGTGCCACACTCATACTTGGCAGGTCTCGACTGTCTGGCAAGCATGCACCTGCCTCAAACACGACCATGTGCTGATGTGGCTCTGGCCCAGGCAGAGGCGCGGCGGAACGGGCGCTCATGCTGCATCGCCTTAACTTCGGTCCCTGTCCTTGTTACACTTGTCACTCACACGATGAAGCTCAAGCTTCCACCAGCTCTCAGTTCGCTTCACCTTGGCTGAAGCGGCAACACGCCAGCTGCGTGTCTCTGTTTCTGCGGCGCTCCTCCTCCCGGCCTTCTCACACGCCCTCACGCCCATGTGCCCCACACCTGCAGGTCTGAGTTTTTGGCCAAGTTCATACCCGCGCCCAGCCCCAACGTGCCATCAGTCGGCTCGACCTTGGCTGAAGTGGCAGCAGGCCGGCTGCTGATGCTGTGGGTGCGCCAGGCCTGCCTGCTGCGCTGGCTGGGCCAGACAGGGAAGCTGGTGCTGGCCAAGGACTTGGGAGAGGTGCAGCTGGTGGTGGGGCAGGGGCTGTTCCCACTCGAGGCATTGGGCCCTGCACACAGGTAGGGTCGGCGTTGTGGCTTGAGCTGCGTCGTGGCTGCCTTTGTCATGGCGCGTGCCGCGGCTGTGGTTATGTGTGACACGACTGGACTGCGGATGCTGTGAGTGCGCCAGGCGTGCCTGCTGTGTGCGCCACGTCAGCCATGGAAGCTAGTGCTGGCCACTTGGTTTGGCGAAGGTGCCGCTGGTGGTGGGCCAGTGGTGGTCCCTTCTGGAGGCACTGGGCTCTGCACACAGGCCGGCACGCACATGCTTCTGCTGAATCGTGGCTCGCCCAACGAATTCCTCGCCGCAGAGTGTTGATGTGCTGTGGGATTGGCTGAGCCAGACTGGCAGGCTGGTGATGGCTGCTGGTCGAACAGGGGGATGCCAGGCTGAGCACATGTTTGACCAGGGCCGCTGCTTGAGGTGCTGTCGTGCGCGTCAGCTGCTGTTTTGGCTCCGTCCGCTCCTCCTGCTCAGTACACTCAGCCTCACAGTGCACGTGGCGACCTCGCTTTGTTTGCTGCTGCTGGGGAGCTTGCATGCCAAGTTTTGAACATGTGCCCGTATGGACCGTGCTGCTGCCGCAGGTGTTTGCGTGCGTTCCGTGCGCTGCTGTTTGCAGAGGATGCTGGCTTGCCCGGCGCTGCTTTCCTGAAGGACCTGCCTGCAAGCTTGGTGCTGCACCACTGCTTCTCAAGGTGCGTGACCACACGCTGACTGTGCATCAGCCTGCTGTAATGGTGATGTCTTAGGGAGCGGGTGGTATAATCAGTGTGCGCGGATCCCGCTGCGTGCAGCAAGCTGCAGCCTATCGTGCTTTATGCGCACGACACGCCAGCTTATACGTTGTGAAGTTGTTGATGCTTGTCCATATTGCTCTTTGCCTGCCCTGCAACTGCAGGCTGCCTCCTTCGGTCAAGAGCCCAGCTGAGCTGTCCGGCATGGCGCCCCAGCAGTACAGCAAGTGGCTGGACCAGCACAGCAGCGCTGATGTGGCGGCACGCGTTGCAGCAGCACTGCAGGCGGCTAGGGGCGAAGCGGCAGCAGCAGCTGCAGCAGGCGATGCTGGCAAGTCAGCAGTCCTGGCGCTGATGAGGCAGCTGTGTGGAGTGGACGAGGGCCAAGCATGAGATCAGCTGTGCATAATATGCCATCCTTTGCTAAACAGTCCGGCACAGCTGAAAATTGTACGGTGACCTGCCGTAAAGAGCTCCATCTTCAGCATGCTTTTGCCCAGCTGTGATGGCATGATGGAGGGAGCGCACCGCAGCAGCATGTCAAGCGACCAGCGGGGAAGCAACATCTGCAATGCAGGGTCCTGGAGTTATGCATGGCGGCAGCTGCGCTGCACTGCACGCATGGCGGAACTGCAGTGCTGGCAGATGACGCACTGCTGCGCTCTCAAGTCAGGGCTGTTGCTTGTTGATGTCGATTCTGCCAGCAGTTGTGAGACACTGGTGCTGTGCTCGATGCATGATGTCCTTCGTGTGAGGAGCATTACACAAGATCCTTCTCATAGCGTGGCGGAAACACCGAGCAGGAATAGGCTATGCTTACTCTAGTGTTGACGTATAGCATGTGCCTGCTTTGCATGTAGCCATTGTCGTGATGACCTGCAGGCTTTTGAATCCTCAGCTGACCTGCAGGTGTCAGCTGTACCTCACGTTGACAATGCGTTTGGCAGTCCTGTTGATTGTGGAACTTTTACATGGATGGTCCCGCAATTCTATGCCATATGGCATGAATGCGCCGGACCTTGCCTTGCAAGGAAGCATGCTGGGCTGCTGACATCCTGAGACGTTGACAAACGCTGATGTGGCATACTCAGACGCTGACATGTCACTGACACTGTACGGTACCGGTTACAGCTGACCTTCAATACACCCTTGTCTGTCTTGGCAAATAATTATTCTAGCAATAGCTGCAGCGGTTCTGCCCTCAAGGCTGTGAGACTGAGCGGGATTGTCTGGGCAGTGACGCTTCATCATCTGAAGCACAGCAGTTAGTGCCCTGGAAGGCCCTCACAACCATGTGACGCTGAGAACGGAAAAGCAGAAGGCATTTTAACAGAACTGACGAGCCCCCTGAAAAAGTTATCCGAAGTTACTGTACACCCACACGCTCAGGCTGTATGATACTAGTAGTGCTTCTGAAGTTACTGACTCTCTGAGTTCTGAGCTCTCTGAGCTCACTGAGGTTGCGGTCTCATTATAAAGAACCTAAATAGGTTGATGGTATCCTTCTGGATTCTGTGGACCCCATGAGCCTTGTTTGCGTACAGCACCCACGTCCTGTGGCAGCCTTATGGCCCCAGCAGTGCATCCAGCAGCTGCTGCTCCCTCAGCACAACACCATACTCGGAATTGCTTGCCAACAGTTGGATGTCTTGCCAGCTTGCAGGCATGGCACAGCAGCCACTTGTGTTGCCGCTGCCTGCGCCAGGCAGATTGATGCTGTCGTACACTGCTCCTGTGCCTGCTGTACGGTCCTGTGTGCTGGTGTTCATATCCCTGCAGCCGCAAAAAGCAACAGATGCAAAGCAAGCACACTGTCTGCTGCCGCAGCTTTGTGCCGCAGAGTGATGTCCCGCTAAATTGGAGCACGTCCACACACGCAAACGTTTCCATCAATGATCATACCCTCTGTAAGTAGTAATCGTCATCAGCTCCTGCCTTGGCAACTTTGGCTGCTGCTAGTGATTGTGCTGCTGTGGCAGGAGTCCGCACAATTGCTCATGCGCACCTGAAGCAGTGCAAGTTGTTGGTGCAGCCGTCCTGGGCTACAATGCACGGGTGGTGTGGTGGCGGGGCCATCCAGCTGCCGTCGCCACGCCGCATGTGGCTGCGGTCAGACGCGAAGCGCTGCAGGAACGCGCCAGCTGACACAACGCGGTAGCACCTGCAGCAGCAAGACGCATGCAGTCACTACACGGTGCAGGGGTGTGGGGAAACCACCATAAAAAGACAGCCGTGCAGCTCATATCCGGAGTTCCTCTAGAGGTGTGCGTGCATACCAGCCACATGCCAGCTGCTGATACGGATTACCACTTCTAGGAAGCTGACAGGAAAAGAATTTGCGGGATATCTCTGCTGCTGCTGATGCAACTTCCTGCCTGGAGCCCACCGAAGCAGGTTTGAAACTGCCACCGACTTGCACATGCAAGCGGCACCTGCCGGGCAGCGATTGCTGCCAAGCGTGTTGCTGTGCCTCCTCGTCCAGCATCATTGAGTCATGCGCAGCTGCCTCGCATCACAAACCCACCTTTCATACTGCGGTGCCAGCACTATCTTGTCAGCCTGCAGTGCCTGCTGCGCATACTGCTGCACACTGCAAGGGAAGGGCAGCAAAGTGTCCAGGTCCCACACAGCGGCTGCATGCTGCTGCTGCTGCTGCTGCTGCTGCTGAGGCTGCTGCTGCACCTCCAGCACCACAACATGGTAGTCCCACACAACCAGCCCGTCTGGTTGTTGGCTTGCCTGCTGCTGCCAGAATGGGACCTGTGTGGCAGTTGAACAGCCACGGCCGCAACAGCAGGTGTGAAAAGCGGAGGATCAGAGTACGCATGCAGTAGAAATGTAGACCGATTGCGTCAAGCAAGCTGAAGAGCATGCACAACTTGCGCTACGCTGAGAATGGGCAACAAGAAGACAGTGTAGCCTGTTTCTTGGCAATGTTGCAGCTGCTTCACCTTGTAAGACTTGATCCGAGCAGAGAACGCAGTGCTGACACTGCAGGTAACGCAATTCGCGCTCAGTAAGGCTTGCACTTGCTATGCTGCCCGACTGGAACTCACTCACTGTTTCACTGCTGTTGGAGATAAACACTGCAAACAGGTTGACTGCCTGCCTGCCCTTCGAATGAATGAGGTGCTGCAGCAGATGATACACGTTTTCTTCGCAGTAGCAGGCCGTGTAAATGCACTGCTGGCGACTGAGCTGCTCCAGGCCTGCAGGAGTTGTCACTGCTGCTGATGCTGTTGCAGCCATGTTGCTATGTGCTGCTGCTATGTAACAGGTAAACGACACCACCTTGACATCTATCAATCTGATGTTGCTGGCGGATGGCGTTCGCGTAAAGGCGGTTGTATAGGCAACATCGGCTGTACGTCAGGACTCACCGCAGAACACGGACAGGTTGGCGTCCAGACTCGGCCGGTGTAATAATTGCAAAACCCTTGTGTAAGAACGTGAGTGTGACGCCATGCAGTGCTCAGCCTGTTCAGTAATCTGTGAGTACGCCTGTTAACACCACATTAGAACCACATTAGAACCCCTAGGCCTCAAAAACCAGGCAACACACAATGACGAGCCGTTAGACTTGCAGAACAACACACGAGAAACCGTTGCAGCCTTCAAACCACGTGATGAAGCCATAGTGCTGATATGCCGTGGCATGTACAAGACATCATGCCACTGTATTGACAGGTGATGCATGCTGGTCATGACCAGCAGCTCAAGATCGCAGAGTGCTGCCGCAGCACGAGTCTGAGGCATGTCCAAGACATCTCGCCATGCAGCGTGTATCTGGGTAGCTGAGAACCCTTGCAGTGCGGGCATCATTCGGTTAACTTGCCTCTGCCATTTGTGGAATGACATGTAAAGGGATTGCAGACAAGCACACATTACACAGCACAATGCAGCAAATGTGAGAGGACTTGGCACTAGCATGCAGTACACTGGCAGCCCACCCAACCCCCGGCATGAAAGCGAATGACTGCTGCTGCGAATGCAGCACTCACATTGCTATTTGTTGAATGGGTGTCCAGGTGATCAGGTGCAGGTACCACCAATGCTTGTCCGAGCCTCTAATTCAAACTTACTGGCGGTCAATTGTGCCAACAGTCTTTGGCACAACATGCTAACACTTCATCTGAAAGGTGCAAGCACATGCAATCACGTGTCATGTGATGATGCAAGTTACAGCGCTGTGCCAGCACACTGCTAAATTCGCACACAGCCACACATGGCCCCTCCATCGCAGCGCACGCTGCCAGTTTTGATTGATGACACCCCTTTGCAAAGAAACAATCGCTGAATGAAAGGCAACAGCAGGCACAGGCGGCCCTGCACAGCACAGTTGCAGAGTCATCACCTGAGGTCCACCGCATGCATACACAGCACAATGTTGAGCCACATGCGGCATCTGGCATTGATGGCACCATGCAGATTCTCACCACTGCAACTGCACGCCGAGCGTGTCAGGCATAGGCGAGAGTTCTGTGCAGCTTCTCCTTCAAAACGGTCAGCAGCAGGGCTGTGCAGTCAAAGGCCTGTCTGCCTAGCTGCGTATACCATCGTCCATCACACTTGACAGGCACCCACAGAACTTCTACTGCGGCTGAGCCTATTCCTCGCCCACCTGCATGTGCAGGATTAGCGGCATTACACCACAACCCTGTCCACCACTGATGCATGCCTCCACATAGCGACACAATTTTGTTCTCCGCCGCAATAACCACCCAGTGACAAGTTACCACGCGTTGCCAGTGAGGGATCAGGCGTAGCTGTAAGACTTGCGGCCCAGCTTGTTTAGGATCATGTCATCCACCTCAAAGTCTGCGGCCTTCCGGTACATGCCCAGGCCAAAGTCCTTGTCGTAGCTGTCCTTGAGGCCGTCCACCAGGCCGTACTTGGGCGTCCAGTTCAGGAGCGCCTGCGCCTTGTCAATAGACGCGTAGAAGTGCTGGTCGCGCATGGGGAAAGCCTGGTGGGACAATGTAGGGTGGACCATGGGCGGCAGCAGCAGCAGCAGCAGCAGCAGGAGTTCAAGCAGCATTCAGACGTGATTCAGACGTGATGCACCATGCAATAATGTTGTTGACTGGGCATGGAGATCGGCTGGCAAGGGTCCAGGAACAGAGCAGCAGCAGCAGCAGAAGCAGCAGCAGCAGCATGTGCCGCAGCACAACCAATCAAAGGTGCCCAAAGAAGCTGCACTGTTTTGTTGATCCACAGCAGCCTCGCCAACTGATGTGTCCCTGCTGCTCATGTATCCTTTAAGAGATGCCTGTCAAAGGCAGACGTCTTATCTCCGGCACACAATCCACGCGACGCTTGAGACCGTCTGCGCTCCTCACCTTCTTCTTGCCAAAGTCAAAGTCCTTGGCGTTGAAGTGGATGATCTCGGGCTCTGGTGCGCCCATGGCCTTGGCGCATGCGCGTGCCAGGCCGTCAAACGTCACATAGCGCTCACCGCTGATGTTGAACACCTGCGCCAGCGAAGCACATGGCCACAGCAGCAGCAGCAGAAGCAGCAGCAGAAGCAGCAGCAGAAGCAGCAGCAGCAGCAGCAGCAGCAAGTCTGTGAGCAAGGTATAAATCCAAGGAGAGGCTGTGTCGCATTTGTGGCGATGCTCTGTACGAACCAATCGAACAGCCCTGCAGCTAGCTACAGAGAGAAGTTGATGCAGCTGGCAATGATGGAATAACACAACATTACAACAGACGTCAAGCGTACCGCCAAGCAGCCTTGCGCAGCTAGCAGCAGTGCGCACCTAGTGCAGCATCTGGTTGCAAGGTGAATTTACGACCACCAAGCAAGCAGACGACGGCAGTGCAAAGCTGAAGTTGTGGCTGCACTGCACCGCACACCTGACGTGCCGCGTTGGGGTTGCCGATGCAAGCCTGGAAGGCATCAGCCAAGTCCTTGACATGCCCCAGCTGGGTCACCTGCAGGATGAGGCATCAGCAGCACGGCACAGTAAAATGCAGTACTTACCTGCTGACCATGAATCCTGACCATGCATGCCGCCTCAAAGCAAGCATCATACTAGCAGATGATGGGCCACGCCTATGACCCTCAACAGTCCGGTGGCCTAAGATTTTATGCACAAAAACACCACCAGGCTGCCTTCACTGCTCCCAGCTGCACCAGCAAACTGCCGTGAGGCGGGGGTTTCCCAGTATCCGCAGCCTGCTACAAGCACCACACACCCCAACCAGCATGCGCACACGTCTGCTTCTTTGTTTTGAACCCCGGCAAGCCCTGCGACTTGCGCAGCCGGGCAGCGCACCTGCATGCCGCTGCCGGGCACGCAGATGGGGCGGCCCGCCTTGAGCCTGTGGAAGAAGAACTCCTCCACGGGGTTGTAGTTGAGCGGGCCGTAGATGTACACGGGGCGGATGCTGGTGAAGTTCACCCCGCTGCGCTGCAGCAGGTCCTCGGTCTCCAGCTTGCCCTGCAGCAGGGTGTCGCAGGTACATTGAGCGCATAGGTTTTTAGAAGTGTACTTGCAGTTGGGGTAGGGCAGAGGTGAGTGCTGAGGACGGCTTGAGGTTCAAGCAATGGAGAACTGCAAGCCTTTAGAGTCCAGCTTGCCCTGCAAGAATCCATTGTACACCTCCAAGCTGATGCTTTCATGACAAGTATTAACCCTGATCAGTTAAACCTGGTGTCATCAGGGGTGTCAGGAGGAGTGTGCTGACGCAGGGGTGTGCACCTGCGTGCGTGAACGCTGCAGGCAGTGCTGCTGCAGCTTATGCATTCCAATTGCGCAACAACCTGCTATGACCGCTTGCATGCTGCCAGACCTGCCAACATGTGTGCTATCAACGTGCGGTGCTGCTGCAGCTGCTGGCTGTTGCTGCCATCGACCAATGCTGATGCGGCTGCTGCCTCAGCCATCAGCCATCACACGCTGTGTGTGGGTTCACCTTGTGCCGGCTCTTGAAGTCGACTGCGTCCTCCTCCCGATGTGGCATCTGGTCACTCTTCAGGTACACACCTGCGCACGGCAACATGCAACAAGTAGCAGCAGCAAGCAGCGCAGCAGCAGCAGCAGCAGC
>JACERP010000397.1:0-67410 GCA_014080715.1 Scenedesmus sp. NREL 46B-D3 | reverse complement strand
AAAGGCTGGGCACTGCGGCAACCAGCATCGTGGGCGGCAGCAGCAGGGCAGCAGACACAGCAGAGGACCCGGACTACATCAAGGTGGGTGCCTGCGCACTTTGTGTGCCGGCGCCAACAAGCGCAGAGGCCGGGGCAGGCTGTTGCAGTCGGTCGGTCAGCGGATGCGGAGGGGGAGCACATGCAGGCATACACATGGCTTGTTACGCCAGCAACAACCAGCAGCGCTGAACAGTGTTGCTGCGTTGCGTCATCACGTGCGCTGTCGCAAGGGCTTGTGCAATGGCCGCTGTACTGCCTGTGCTGCCAGGTGCGCGACTACCTTGTAGCGCTGGAGTCGCACCTGTCAGAGGCGCACAGGCAGGCCTCGCGCCTCGCAGCAAAAGAGGTGGAGCTGGGAGAAGCGACACTGGAGTTTGGGCAGGTGGGCTGACACATGGCGCACGGACACGGCTGCATGCATGCATGCATGCATGCATGCTGTGGAAGCGTTCGCCCAGCAGCAAATTTCCCGCAGCTGTGTGCAAGCAGTGATGCAGCGTACCTGTGCCAGCTGACAGCCTGTGTAGAACAGGAGCAACAAGTTGATCAGGACTGCATGGCTGCTGTTGGGGTTGTCGCTGTTGAAGCTGCACTCAGGGCGCGGGACAGTTGGGCTACTGAGGACGGCAGCTCGACCGGGATCTTCAGCCGTTATGTTGATGGTTGTTTTTGCTACTAGTGCTGCTGCTGCTGCTGCTGCTGCTGCTGCTGCTGGTGCTGGTGCTTGCGCTCCTCAGCAGTCCAACGGGCCCTCGAGCGGCTGGGCCGTGCGGAGGATAGCGCTGATGGCTGTGCTGGGTACGTACAGCTGACCGTGCTTGTGCTCCGCTGCTGCTGCTGCTGCTGCTGCTGCTGCTGCTGCTACTGCTGCTGCTGCTTGGCGGCTGCGCAGGCGCTTGAGCGGCTGGGCCGCCTCGAGGAGGGCAACGTGAGCGAGGCCTTCAGCCAGATGAGCGCGCGCTCCGCGGAGCTGGTGGCTGCGCGGCGCAAGGGCTGCGAGGCACTGGCGGCACGCTTCGAGGCGCCACTGAAGGAGTCCGTGAGTGTGCCAGGGCGTCGCGTGCGTCTGCAGGTTGCCGCGGTTGGGCCGTCGTGTGTATATGTCCGCACTGCGTCTTTGGGCGGCTGGGGGTGGCTGCGTCAGGCCAGAGGGTGTGTGCGCGTGCAAGCGTGGGGACAGCTGCAGTAGCGTCACGTGACTTACGACAGTGAAGCCTGGCCGGGTTTGGTGTGCCCGCTTGGTCACTGATAAAATCATTCTTGTAAGCCTTACCTGTGCGGCATCGGCAACGCGCCTCAACCCACTGGGGAGGCGGAAAGCTGAACCGTCTTTCTCTTTATTGATGTGAGGTGGACCACCCAGACCCTCACATCCACCAGGCAGCGTGCGGGTATATATTGGTGTGTCCCCGTGCGGTGGACAGCATACCTACCGCTCGATCGCTGTGCTGGTGTCGCCTGCATGCCCACGGTGGTGGTGGCTGCCTTGCCTGCCTGGCTGGCCGCTGCAGGTGCGCAGCGTGAGGGCTGTGACTGCCGTTTGCAATGACCGCGCTCTGGCGCTGGCAACGCACATGGCCGCCAAGCATGACGTGGATGCGAAGAAGGTGACGCGGCTGCTGCTGTGTACGTACTTGCACACAGGGGTCTGGGGCTCTGCTGTTGTTTGCTGTGCTTCCCTGCTAGGTTGCAGTGCTGCTGCGCATCACACACCTGCGTGCAGATGGTGGTGGGCGTGGTGGGCAGGGCGCTAAGGTGTTGTGCATGGTAGTAGTGCGCCCTTTCACGTACTCGGCGTTCAGCCTCGTGTGGCGCTGTCGGGTCTCATACCGGCCTGCTGGTGCTTGTGGTTCCTGTAGCTGCCATGCTCGTTGGCGGGAGATTCACCTGATCCCTACCTGCACAATAGTGTCAGCCCTCAGCAAGCACCCCGGTGCCTGCTTGCGGCTCGACTGCATGGCTCTGCTGTTCATTGCCTTGCGCGCCGCTGCTGTTCAGCATGCTGTGTGGCTCTGCTGTTCATTGCCTTGCGCGCCGCTGCTGTTCATCATGCGGTGTGGCTCTGCTTTTCATCGCCTTGCGCGCTGCTGCTGGCCGCCATGCTGCAGGTGCGCTGGGCCAAGCTGCGAGGAACCCCCGGCAGCCCGCAAGAGAAGCTGACAGAGGCAGAGCGGGAGGTGAGGGGCCTAGCTGACACGACACGCAGGCTCGACTGGAAGCGCTGGTTGTGGCGCAGCCTTACCTCACAAACACCTCTAGGCGCCCGGGCACAGGTTGCAGAACGCAAGGGCGTAGGTTGCGACTGCGCGCCATGTCGGTCGTCTCTGACTGGATGTCGGCGACGAATAAGAGGTGGTTCCTGCGCGAGGAAGAGCCGGAGAGATACCTGACACCGGAGAGGGGCCATAGGAGTGAGAAGTGAGGAGCGCAGGCATCACACATGACACGAAAGGTTGCAGCGCTGCATGCATGTGCAAGGGAGTGCCCCCGCAGCCTACCGCCCTCCCGCGCGCAAGCTTGGCCGCCCAACCACATGTGCATGCGCAGGTGACGGAGGCCGAGGAGCGCCTGCGCAGCAGCAAGATCAGCTACGAGGAGCTGGTGGCGACCATGACCGAGGAGCTCAACAGGTGGCAGAAGGAGCGCGCGGCAGACATGGCGGCGCTGCTGCGGGACTTTGCACTGGCGCAGGTGCGCATGCGCGTACTGTGTGTTACGACACAGCACTGCACGCACGCAAAGGAGTGCTGTGGGTGTCAGAGGCAGGGACGGGTGCAGCAACACACCGGATGCGCGTGCCCTCTGCTCTGTGCTGTCGATGGTGCACCCGTTGATGGGGTGGCGTCGCACTGCGCTTGTGCATATGTTCAGGTAGTGCATGCTTGGCTGGCCGCGGCTGCAGATGCGCTGTTGCGTAGTGGCGCGCCACACCTCACCGGTTGTGCTTCATTGAAACGCTTGCAGTGCTGCTGATGATGACACCTCACAGCAGCTTTGTGCATTGCCCTGCATTGGCTGTGGCCGCACTGCAAATTTTGTCTTGCAGGCCTCCATGGCCTCTGAAGGGGTGCGCGCATGGAGCGGGCTGCTGGCAGAGCTGCAGGCAGTCTCAGGAGCAGCCAGCAGGCAGCAGCACCCGCAGCCCCTGCTGCAGTCATGTGACAACCTGCAGAGCGGCTGTGGTTGTAGCTGTTTCCGGCTTTTGCCTTGTCTTCGTGCTTTGCTGTGCTGGCAACACAGCACGTGAACGGAGGTCAACCCGGGTCAATGGCGTCTGACGTAATTAGACCTCACTTCGATTAGCTATGTTTGGTGTGGACGTGCATTGGCTGGGAGTGTTGTTTGCACTACTTACCCACACTACGGCAGCAAGCTTTAAAGCAAAGGTGCAATAGGCGCGCGAATCAGGCAACTGCGCAGTGCATGCACGTCACAGGGCAAGGCTCCTGGTTACTCGGAGTTCAAGATTGAAATTAGTTCTGCCAGGGTGCATTGTTACGGCCGGCAGGTCGCTGATCTAGCCGCTGATGGGGCTCTTGCACTGCTTCCGCTGTTTCGGTGATGACGGTGAGTTTGGTCTCGAGATTGACGATTGCGATCGGCCGCTTCTTGTGCATGCACTCCCTGAACCCGCTGTGTCCGAGCACTGTTTACCCATTACCCGGCGCATTTGCTGCCTGCGTACACATTGCAGTCAGCTGCAGTGGTCTCGCCTGCTGCTGTCAGTCGACTGTGCTGAGCTGTCCTGAACACGTGCATTGTGATGCAGGTGGAGCAGCGAGTGTGCCTGGACAGAGCACCAGCTTACCACAGGTATGATTGGAGCGCAGCAGCGCGACATGTATGTGAGCAACTTTTTGATGGCAGCACTGCTCTGCGTCCTCATCCATGGACTGGCCAGTGCAGCGCACGCGTTCCTTTTGTGATAGCATGGACAATCTGCATGCACACCACCAGCCTCTGCTGTGCCACAGACAAGGCCACCCTCGCCTGCACTTGCATGTCATGGGTGTGGAAAGTTACCTACTGCACACGCACTTGCGTGTCATGCATCATGGTTGCTGTGGCACTCGATGCTGCATCACTCGATGCCCAGCGGGCATGAACCACAGCAGCCACACCACCATGACAACAATTCTGCGAGTTATGCCTGTAAGACGGCGAACAAAAAGCCTGCTCTCACCAAGCTCCACCAGTGACTTTCAACAGCTGCCCAGGGCAGTCGTGCGCTCCTACAGCGTACCCTGTGGAATGCCACAAGCCGTGCACTGCTACCCGCTGCTGCATTGGCCTTTGCAGGGACTGCACAGCCCAGCTGTGCGCCCCTCAAGCCACAGCCTCCCCGCCATACCTGAGGCTCCCACTCCAGCTGCAAGCGCACACACGCACACCAAGACGGTGCCTGTTGACGCTGTCGCAAGCAGCCAGGCCGCAGCACAGCCAGCTGCAGCGCTTGACGACGCAGTGAGCTGCAGCATCACCAGCACAGCAGCGCGGCACCCCAAGGAATCTCCTGCTGTCGCAGCGGAAGCAGCAGGCATGGCTGCAGTAGGTGCAGAGCTGCAGCACCACCAGGAGCAGCAGCAGCTGCCGCCACCTGTTGGGGCGCACGAAGCGACAGCTTCAACTGCTGCCTCTCCAATTCGAGATGTGCCAACATTGCTGCAGAGGATCAAAGCAAGCCGGCTTTGGCGCTGACGCTCATTGTAAAGCGGCACCTGCTGCTGGTGACGGCGAACCCAGCAGCAGGCAACCAGGCACAGGCTGGGATGGTTGGGCCAACAGCCCCCCCAACACCTCCAGCAGCAGTGACGCAAGCAGCAGTGCAGGCAGCAGCGCAGGCAATGCAGGCAGCAGCTCAGGCTTCCGAGCTGGCCATGAGCTGCTGCTGCGCAATGCAAAGCTGAAGCGGCTCTCGCCAATTAGCCCCAAAGGGCCCCCATCACCTGTGGCTTCACCGCCTGCAGCAACAGCATACGGTGCACTTCAGGCTTCGCCCCATGCAGCAGCAGCACAAGCGGGATTTCCACGCTTGGCAGCAGACCCAACCATGCTAGGGGCCTCACCCCGTGCAGCTGCAGCAGCACCTGCGTCAGTGCCGCATGCAGCGGCACCATTTGCACCGGCGTCTGATGGAGGAGCAGATGCAGCAGCAATGCAGCCTCGTGATGAACTAATTGACGCGCCATCAGCAGCAAGCACAGCAGAGCTGGCCGTTGCCAACCCAAGCAACACGGCAGCACTGCCACCATCAGTGTCCCGTGATGCAGGGCCAGCTGCAGCAGCAGCTCAGCTTCGACACTCTGCATCACCACCACCAGCAGGACAAATCGGAGCTTTGCCTGCTAACAGTGCGGTGCCTGCTGCTGCGTCACTTGCTGCGCCAGAGGCAGCTCCAGCGCTGGGCTCAGCCACCGTTGCTCAAACAGCACCGGTGCCAACTGCAGAGACAGCAGCCACAGCAGCACTGGCGCACCACCCTGCAGCCTCGCACCCAGCAACTACAAGTGCGGGCAGGCCTGGCCTTGCAAGCCTCGTCGCAGCAGCACGTCACAGCAGCTGCTGCAGCAGGCGCGCAGTGGTGCTGCCCGCGTTGCAACAGCAGCAGAGCTGCTGACTGCTCGCCTGGTGCTCTGGGCAAGCACCGCAGCGCTGCTGCTGCTGGAGCAGGGGCCCACCTGGGCGAGCCAGCTGGCTGAAGTGCTGCCGATGGGGCGAGCCTGGCAGCAGCAGCTGCAGCGCAGCTGCTCAGGGAGCTGGCAGCTGCTGCTGCTGAGGGATTGGCGCAGTTGGATCGGGCTGCTGCCAGCAGCAGCAGCAGCAGCACAAGGGTCAGCGGCGTGAGCAACAAGGTGGTACAGAGGGCACGTCAGCCAGTGCTAGCATGCCTCTGGGGTCAATCACTGGCTCTGCTGCTGTTGGCACCGATGTATCTTCGTCGGCTGCACCTGGTGAGCTGCCGGCAGCTGGCGGAGCAGGCGACGGCTGCATCAGCACTGCCAGCAGCTTTGTTGAGCGGCAGCGCGTGGATGCTGCTGTGCCCCACAGAGTTGATGCTATGCCTCTGCTTGGAGCGCCCAGGGAGGCTGCAGCAGCAGCACCAGAAGCCCAGGCACAGCCACACGCAACCGCAGCGAATGCAGCACCTGCCACAGCAGCGGCACCAGCTGCAGGCGAGTCGGCAGTGCCGGCAGCGCAGCCAGCAGCAGCAGCCTCAGATATCCAGCCTGCAGTGGCTGCAGGACAGGCAGGTGCAGGTGCAGCGGCAGCGCCAGCGTCGGCAGCACCCCAGCCTGCGGTAGCAGCAGCACTGGAGGAGCTTGCCCTAGCCAAGCAAGCCGTGCATGGGCCAACAGGGCCACCAGCATCAACAGGTCCAGGCAGCACACGCGCTGCTGCAGCAGCAGAGCAGCAGCCAAGCGCCGTCAACTGCAGCAGCAACAGCAGCAGCAGCAGCAGCGGCGGGTTCTGCGGCCAGCTTTGGGAGCTGGGAGGATGTGGGGGATTCTGCAGGGGCAGGTGTCGGAGATGTTGACAATGTTCAGCAGGTTCAAGGTGCAGACAGCCGCGGCATCGTTCAGGAGGGAGCACTGGCAATGCAGCAGCAGCAGCAGCAGCAGCAGCACTTGCTGCGCAGCATGCAACACTGGGGGTGCGGGACGAGGTGACCTTGCTGCCACATGCAACAGAGCCAGGAGCGTCAGCAGCACAGGCACCAGGAACAGCACAAGCTGCAGCATCCCGAGGCTCCGACGGTGGGCATGGTAGGTTTGCTGATGCGCGGATGCCACCACCAGCAGCTGCTGCTGCAGTTCCACCCGCTGCTGCTGCTGCTGAAGTGGATGCTGGCGGCCACGGTCAGGTTGGTGGTGGTATGGTTGATGCTGACTTGTGCGAGCGCGACACTGCCAGTTGGTCCAGCAGCAGCAGCGGCAGCAGCAGCAGCAGCGACGGTGACGGCAGCCTGGCCAGCTGGGGCAGTGGCAGCAGTGCCAGCCCGGAGCCGTCTCTGATGGACTCTGAACACGTGGCTATGCCAGCAGGTGCAGCAGCTGGCCGCAGTACTGCAGCAGCACGCGTGCCAGCAGCTCGGGGCACCACCAGCACCGATGTGCCTGTCGTTGCTGGCCAAAGCAGCGGCAGGGGTGGACTTGCAGGTCCTGCTCGGCAGGATACGGCATGTTCTTGGCAAAAGGCAGCACCAGCATGGCATCATGCCAGCAGAGGATGCGCCAGCTGCTGCAGGCCCAGCTGCTGCTGGCAGCTCTGCTGTCGACGCTGCTGCAACAGCTGCGCTCAAGGCAGAAGCAGCCGAGGCGCCGGCGGGTGCAGAGGCAGAGCGGCATGACGGTGCAGACGCGACTCTGCCAAAAGACGCAGGCGCAGCAGCAGCAGCAGCAGCAGCGGGACGTGCAGCTGCCACCGGCAGCGTGACGAAGTTAGGACATGTGGGAGGGTTTGAAGCACAAGGGCGGCAGGCACTGGCAGCCCCATTCGTCAGGAGGCTTTCCTGCAAGCAGCCGGCAGCAGCCTCAGCAGGTGGCTGGGGGCTCCCACACCTGCATAGGCACAGCTGGCTTGGATGCAGCAGCATCTGTCCTGCAGACGCTGCAGCAGGCTCAGCAGCAGAGCAGCGCAGTGCAGCAGCTGTTGGGCTGTGGCCATGCAGGGTCAGCAGCAGCTGATGAGCCGCTGCTGGGCATGGCACCTCAGCAGCAGCAGCAGTGGCGCAAAGGTAGTGCTGGCGAAGGATCTGCTGCCCCTGCTTCGCCTGCTGCCCCTGCTGCCGCTGCTGCTGCTGCTGCTGCTGCTGCTGGTGGTGACAGTGGTGCTGGCAGAAGGCGACTGGCTGACGCCATGGCTCGACTGACGCAGGTGCAGCAGAGCAGCATGTGAAGCTGCCGTGCAGCAGTGGTGGCAGCAGCAGCGCAGAGCGGAGCAGGAGCAGGCTGGGGCCTGCCACAAAAGCAACGCAGAGCTGAGCAAAGGCATACGCCTGCGATGTGCAATACCCCAAAAGCAGCGCAGAGCTGAGCAACAGCAGGCTGGGGCCTGGCCAGCTGTGACTTTGCAGGCAAACAGTTCTCACCGCTGCACAGCCGCGCTTCCTTACAGCGAATGTTGGCTCAGGGAGATGGAGCTCGAGGCAGGTTGATTCCTGTCTGCTGTATCGTATTGGTCTAAGGAACTTTAAAATTGTATTGTGATGTAATGTATGGTGATGAATTTATTTATAGTGTTTTGCTTCATGTTTGCTGGACCACAGTTTTGCAGTTGTGTACACAACTCGGCACATGTGCCGCAGCTACCAGTGGGAGTTGTGGGGAGGCAAGGGGTGCGGTGTGCTGGCGGCTGCAGGGGGCAACCTGCATGCTCCTGCGCAGGAACACTCCTGGCATGAGTGGCAAAACTACACTGGTGTTGCGCGGTGATGACGAGCTGGGCACCCACAGGCTGGCCAGCTCATGCGGCTGCTTTGCATGGCATGCGCCGGCAGCGGTCGCCGCCAAGGTGTATGCTATTGAAGTTTGCGTTGGCATGAAGTTTGTGTTGAGGCGTTCGGCAAGTGGGCGACCGCGAGTAAGACATCTGGCCCAGCTGCAGTTGCACTGTCATAGTGGGGCCACCATGGTGGCTTCACACTTGGCTGCAGTAGAGGTGAAGTGCTGCTTCTTATATGTCTTGCCTTTGCTGGTGGCGCCCTCGCCCTCTCTGCGTACATGTAATGTTGCACCATTCGTTGCCATGTTTGTTGCTTGTGCATGGTGATGGCGTCGTCTCATGCTATCTGTGAGTTGACGTGACGCCTGCTGCATGCAGCTGCAGCGGCATGCTGCCTGCAAGTGTCTCCGGGTTGCATCATCTGGCAATGCGGCTGAGCAGCTGCTCATGAGCAGCAAGCCCCCGTGTGATGGTATTGCAGCACCAAGTTTAACCTGAGCAGCATCAGCACTTAATTGTCCATTGACATGTTTGTGTGTGTGAGAGCTAGCTCCACACACAGCATCAAAAGTCGTGACAGCATTATCAAGATGAAGACAATATCAAGATGAGGGGAAGAGGTGGGACATAAGTCGGTGGCTCTATCTTTGCAATGGAGCCAAAGATAAGCATTCAGCCTATAGGCTACAAGAAACCCAGCAGAAATTTCTTTAAGGGTAGCGGCAGGGGGATGCTCAGCGAGCTGGTGCCCAGACAGATTCCACCAAAATAGGGCCACTGGCCCACCCGCAAAGGAGCCAAACAAGGCCAAACAAGGCCGCTGATGCTATGGCTTGAATGGGTAATATGATGATGATGATGATGGCCCACCCGCAAAGGAGCCAAACAAGGCTCGTGGGGTCCCGGTCCTGCCGCACACCTTGCAGTCAGCGGGAGCGCTGCAGCTAAAAAATGTCTGCTTGCAGGGCATAGTACAGCCAGCAACACAGGAAGGGGCTGGTGCCCCTGAAACTCCTTGGTCCGGTGCTTACTACATGTTTCTGAGCTGGTGTTTACTATCATCATCATCATATTACCCATTCAGCCATAGCATCAGCGCCATCGGCCCCGCGCCCTACCGGGTGGTGTTTACTATGTGTGTCCTGTGCGTCCAGCGTCAAGCACAGTAGGTGCATGCAGCCAAGCTTGCATGCGGGAGGGTGGTAGGCTACGGGGCACTCCTAAAGGCTTTGCATGCATGCAGCGCCGTCTCCCACCACAGGAAAAATCTTGCAGCATGGAAGCAGGAGAACCATACTGGCACAACAAAGTACAGATGCAGAGCTGGACACTGTGGTAGCTGCTGGCTGAAGTTAGAGGGCTGTCAGCTGCACAGGAACCAGACCAAGCTCCCAATGCCATATGCCAGATACCAAATACCAAAGTAGGGCACATGCCCACCCACTAAGGAGCCAAAACAATGCTCATGGGGTCCCACAACAGCCAAGGAGTACCAATCCTACCAACTATTCCGTGGCCTCAACAAGTTCCGAGGATTCTGTCTCTGAGGCGCAGTGTCACTTGGCAGCACAGCATGCGCCATAGCCGGATCATTTTCAACCAGGAGACAATAGTAGATGAAAGCAGCAACACTACTCTGCCACTGCTGCATAAAGTCAGCCAGACACCGTCCAAGAGGGCTCACAGCTGGGCTCTGCCACCCTCCAAAATCAACAAACAGCCGCCAGAAGCGATTGCGAACAACCTGATATGCGTCACATTCAAACACAAAGTGAAACTCATCCTCAACTTGGCCAGCACCGCACCGAGAGCACAGTTGCTGTTGCCTGGGTAGCATAGACTTATCAGCCCTCTCCCACCGACCAGTAGCCACACGCAAGTCATGCGCACCCAGACGAAAACGCATCAAAGATGACAGGTGCATCTTGTTCAAGCCAGCTGTGTTGTGCACATAATCTGGACACCAACTCAATGGTTTCGTCCAATCAAGCTCATCAAAAGGGGAGCATGCAAACCAGTTCTCATAGGTAGAGTGCATGACAGTATCAGACCCAGCCACTCTGGGGTTGGCTGGCAAGTCCTGCCACTGCTGGTACAACCATGCTTGGAAAGCACTCTGTACATTGCTCAAATCAGAGGCATCAAGGCAATGCAAGCCAACCATTGAGTCAGGAATGTCTGCTAACGTTCCCGTATGGGTATGTAGCGTACGCACAAAAGCCCGAAACTGCCAAAACCACAGCGACCTCTGCCTGCCCTGCTCAACACTGCTGGCGTAGGCCCGTCAAACTCAAATCCCTGTTCTCCTGCATAGCAGAAACAACCAGTCATTGGGGGGCCGTGAACCACTCGGCTCCACAGGTCCCAGCAAGCTGTGAACCATCCACTGACTAATGGTCGGCAGCCAAACTCACGTAGTAGAAGCTGCCTGCATGTTGATTTGCGCACACGACCAGCCAGCATGCGCAAGAACATCAATTGCACCACCTGCATGTCATTGCTGAGAGCCTTGCCAACACCCGGCGGCCCACTGCCGCAGCCATGTAACAGTGCAGGGCCCCACACTTCAGAGCAGTAGCCCAAGATGGGGGACACGAGTGAGTTGAACAGATGCACCTGCAGACCAAGGCCGGTGATGTTGTGATCAGAGCAGCGGAGCGCATCGCCCACATTGCCCGAGATCCAGCAGCTGCAAGGGACGAAACACACGCTGCAACACCCTTGGTCTCAAGAAACACACACCCTAGGTAACGGAACTCGCTGCTTCTGGGCACTGGCACACGCACACCACCCCTGTTTAGGAAAGTCCAATGCTCATGTCCCTGGTGATGCAAAGGGAAACAGGCCAGTAGGAAGGCATGCAGGCATTTCTGGCAGCAGGCGGCATTGAGGCTCTTGTGCGTGTTGCTGCGACGGGCTGGCCAGCTGAAGGGCGCCTTTCCACCTCATCACACCCCTATGATGCTGTTGTCAACTGCCGGGCCTCTGGTCCCTGGGACATGCAGAAGCTTGCGCAGCAGCTGGGCATGGAGAAGGGGATTTGGGCCTCCCCTAGGAGAATCGCGCTGGACTGCTTGGCAGACATGAGTGACCACCCGTAAGATGAAGAAGGAACACACCAGCAAGATCAGCTCGTGTTCATCAACAGCATAGATTAGCAGTGCATGCTCAGCATTGCAACGGTGTGGTGTCTGCGCAGTGAGGCACACGCAATGTGTCATATCTTCCATAGTGCTGTGTCCTGCATAATCTTATGTCTTGTGTCACAGACTACATGTTTTTTTGTGTTGATACGCATCCGAGAATGCTGCTGCTGCTGCTGCTGCTGGTGATGGTGATGGTGCAGTGCCTACAAAGCGCAGATGGAGCGCGCTGGGTTCTTTGAGCCGCCTGCCCTGCCCCTCATGCTGCAGCACAGCATGGAGCTCACAGAGTGAGGGGGCAGGGGAAGCTGCTGCGGATGCCTAATTGAAATGCCTGGTGGCCGGTGCAGCAGCCAAGGCTTTGCTTGCAGCAAACATGCAGTGGCTGCGGTGGATGCGAGTGCCCAGTGGAAGTGTGACTGCTGCCCAGCCATCAACCCTGCTAGTACTGTACAGCTGCACCAGGAGCCACAGGCTACATATGCAGCACGCACTGATTCATGTATTTGATGAGGGTGTATTGCGCTTGCAATACAACACAAAGACAAATTAGTAATTTAGGATTGAACCTGCCTCAGGCACTAGCCCAGCGAGCCGTCGTACCGCTCATGAGGCTTGCACACCTCCATGCATTGCACAGCAGCCAGTTACATTTGGGCCTCATCAAGTGCTGCAGCGTGTGCATGCATGCAACAGCTGTGCTTATTCACTTGCAGCAAGTGTGCCGCTCGCCCCGCCATCGCCTGCCTGCTCTTTCTCTGTTGCAGCTACCCCATGCACACCGAGGCACCGCTGAAGGCTGAGTCGGTCAAGGACCAAAGCCAAGTCGCCGCAGTGCGGCTGCTCAACGCAGCAGGCAACGCCTCTCCGCACAGCAGGCAGCTGGCAGCCCACATGGTGGACCAGGCATGCTTGAGGGTGTGCCATTTGTTCAAGGACCCATACACACTGTGGGTGAGTGCAGTGCTGTAGATGTGCTCGTGCTGTGCTGTGCTGCGCTGCGCTGCGCTGTGTGTACATGAGGCGGCTGCATTCTATAAGTTAAGGGTTCTGTACAGTGCGCCTCACCACGCAGACCAGGCAGGCTTAAGACTGTGCCGACTACCTCCCAGCCGGGGAGACGTTGTGGCCAGGTGCTGTGCTGTGCTGTGGACACGTGCTGGGCTGTTGTGACGTGGACACAGGCTGCGCCATGACGGACGGGCTGCTGGTGTGCCCGAGGCACATGCTGATGTGGCGTGCTGCAAATGCCCGCTGCTAATGCATGCCTTAGGCATGTGCGCGCTGTGCTGTGTCAGCACATGACTCATCAAGAGAAGCCGAGGCTGTACATATTTTCAGGCACCTTTATGCTCTGTGTGTGAGCGTTGGGATCACATGGATGCTACAGAGCTGCAGACCTAGCGTGACTGTTGCGCACCAGAAATCACATGCGCAACCCAGTGCAAAACAGCAACAGCAAGCATGCCCTTTGGGCACAGCAGTGTCAGCTGCTTCAGCATCGCTGCACCCTGCCGCAGGTTGAGCAGGGGGCTGCAGCGCGAGATGAGGTGCGGCGCAGCGGCAAGGCACAAGGTTGGGACGAGCAGCGCTGGGATGAGGAGGCTCATGCGCTGAAAGATTAGCAGCTGGAATGGGAAGAGGCCGAGTTTGACTACCAGGAGCTGTTCCAGACTGGAGGGCTCAACTACTACTTCAGCAGGTTCTGCAACGCGCTAGTTCGGGTGGGTGTGCAGTATGCCCCGGCGCGCTGCAAGCATGGCACTGCCCGTGGTTGGCCTCAGATTTGCACCTTGCATGCGCTTTTCAGCGCAGTCTGGTTGCATGGCAGCAGAAGCAAGAACGGCTGCGATGCTGGCCTTGCTGCCTGCCATGCAGAGGCCGGCTATTTGCTGTACCCCTGGTACTCCTGCTACTGCTGTGTTTGAAGGTGTGCAGCCAACAGCAGGTGCTGACACTGTGTCTTGCCAGCTGGGTTCATCAGCAACCTGTGCGACTGCATCAGACAGTGTGCACGGCATCCAGTGTCGTACGCTGAATGTGTCTGCTGCTGCTTGCGATGTTGCTGCTGCTGTGCAGGTGTGCAGCCACGAGCAGCTGCTCATCCTGGTTCATGAGGGCGGCCTCATCAACAAGCTGCGAGGCATGCTGCCGCAGCGTAGCCGTAGGGCGTGTATGTCCCCCAGCATGCTGGTGAACGGCCCTGGCTTGACCATCAACATGCTGACAGCTCTGTGGACTGACAAGGTACACGAGCTCAGCAAGCAGCTGAACAAGCGCCTGCAGGGTGTGCAGCGTGCACATGTTGCCTGCAAGTGGGGCTGGCCTGTGTTACATCCTGGCTGTCAGTCTCTGAATGCTGCCATTGCAAGTAGCAGCTTGGTTGGGTCTGTCGTTTGCACTGAAAGGGTTTTGAGCGATGCAGCACATGCACGGGTCGTTGCTTAGGTGGAGGGCTGCTGCTTCGTTAGACAGGACGCTGGAAACGTTTACTGCTGGTATAAGCATGCTCGTTGCTGTTTTAGTACAAAGGGCACATGGTTTTCAGCAGTGCAGGCACTCAAGCGTACCACCTGGTGCAGCCGCAGCTGCAACAACCGTTGCTGCCCAGCACGTCCAGCTGCTTATTATGCACAGACTGCTGAGCCAGATGTTGTGCCAGTTTGATGCCGCAAGGTGCCGGCACATGAGGCCAGCCGCTGTCCCCTCCCTGCCCCTGCCTTTGTTCCTGCAACTGTCATCTGCTTTCCTGCAAGCAGAGGACGAGGCACGCTCTCTGGAGCTGCGCCAGCAGGGCAACGCCGCCTTCAAGCAGGGCAAGCTGCACCAGGCGCTGGCCTATTACTGGCAGGCGGCCGCGCTCCACCCGGGGGACACCGCGCTGCTCAACAACATCAGCCTGGCCTGCTTCAAGCAGGGCAACATACAGCAGGTGGGGACCCGCCAGCAGATGCGCAATCAGCCACCTCCGTCTGCGCGGCTGAGCGGTGCTCCAGGAATGGTGATCAGCAGCGCCAATTGCTGCTGGGGTGCAGATGGGGTGTCTGTAATGCTGGCAACACGCCGGCCCCAGCTGGTTCCCTACTGTTGCCGTATAACTTGAACTGCGGGCAGCTTGTAAACCAACTGACCAACCTGCAGCTGTGTGTGGCCTGATCACATAAGTGCATGCTGGTTTCACGCCTGGTATCATCCTGCCGATTGATCACCTGCTGCTAGCTGCCTGCACCTGCCTGTACCTGCCTGCTGTTCACCAACGCCTGCCAGCCGCTGTGGGGCCACCATCCCGCTGGTACGCTGCCGTCCTCCAAAAGCATACCCGCACCTGCTGCGTCCTCGGTCACCTGCGCTTGCTGCTGCTGGGCGTCTCTGCTGCCCTCCCGCTGCCTGCTGTTGGCGCGTGCTGCCAGGCGCTGCACTCTGCGGAGGAGAGCGTGAAGGCTGACCCCACAGTGGCCAAGTCCTGGTGCAGGCTGGGTGATGCGTACAGGGCCCTCGCCAGGTGGCAGCTGGCACACCTGGCCTACACAGCAGCACGGGAGCTGGCACCCGAGGACGCAGACCTGCAGGTGCGCGGGGGCTGACGACAGCCACCCCCGGGAGCCGGAGCTTGTCGTGATGTGACTGGTAGTTGCTCAGCGAACACAAGTACTGCAGTGCAGGTAGGTGGCCGCGGCAGCTGGAGACTAGGGTGCTGAACGTAGGTGAGCAGAGCCTGTCTAGCTTACCATGCCCAGCCAGCTGCTGGTGTCACCCCTGCGAGGCACAGCCACTGCAGACCTGCGGGTGGGAGGGGAGTAACAGATGCAGCTGCACCTCACAGCTGGACATGCGTTCTGCCAGAGTTGAAGTGGCGTGGAGTCAGCCGCCTGTGTGTGGTGGATGCATGTCAGGTGATACTGGCTTGCTGAGACGATTGCTGCTGCTGCAACGCTGATGCTCGCAACCACTTGACGGCAACACACGCATGGTCGATCCCTGCCCCTGCTGCTGCTGCTGCTGCTCACCTGCAGGAGCGCCAGGCTGATGTGCGCAGTCACCTTGACACTGCCTGGGCAGTGGAGGACATTCCCCACCCAACAAAAGACATGATGAGCGGTGCGGACAGCAGCTGGTGTACACGCGCCTTCGCCTGCCTAGCAGGCTGCGCAACAACGTATGCTGCTTGCTGGCCTGCCAGCCTGCGGCTGCTAACATGCAGCTCTAATGCTATATGGCAGGTCATGTTCAGCCAATCCCCAGCAGTCATAACCTTGTTGCACACTGTGCTGCTGTCACAATGCACCACCACAAGCAGGTTTCACTGTTCATGTGTCAAGGTAGATGTTACCCCTGCTGCTGCTGCTGCTGCTGCTGCAGGTGCTACGTTCCGTTGGATGGGCTTGAAGCGTGCAGAACTGATGGCAGCAATGCGCAGCACTAGCGGCGATGGTGCAGACTTCATCACCGAGGCAATCAGCAAGTAAGCTTATGTAGCAGATACCAAATACTAAAGTAGGGCCACAGGCCCACCCACTAAGGAGTCAAACAAGGCTCATGGGGTGTAACAACATCCAGGGAGGAAGATCACTCAACCCATTATTCCATGTACACTCACACACAAAGCAGTGCTGTTCTAGCACATGGCATGCGTGCAGCCTGAACAGAAGTTGAGCAGCGCACAGGCACTAAGGTCACTGATTGCTGCTGTTGGCTCTGCTGTGCTGCCCGGCTGTCTGGCAAGCATCAAGGTGAGAGCTGTGGTGCTGGCTTCCTCGCACCGGAAGCAGGGTTGGGTGGTACAGGCAGTGGCTGTTGCTGTCTGCTCTCTTATGTCTGCTGTACTGCGTTTGGCTCCAGGTGTGACGGTTACAGCGGCATCGTGGGCTGCATGCAGGGTCTAACGCATGGGCGGTTGCTGCTGCTGCTCCCTCTGATGCATGCGCAGCTGTACTGCTGACTAGTGTACTGCGGCCATGAACGCAAGGGCTGTGTCATGGCCTGCAGCTGCTTGCAGGTTCATTGCACCAGTCAGGCATGGTTTCTGGGTTGTCAGACTCTAAACTGCAAAAACAGGTAGACCATACCTTGGCACGCCCCAATATTGTTTGGAGGCTTCCGCCCCAGACAAACTCCCAAGCTATTTTTTTTTATTTTTGTAATTATTCCGACATTGGTTGCTGCTGCCTGCTGAAGCAGGGTTTGGTTGCACGGACATCTGCTGCTGCTATCTGCGCTGATGCGTTCTGCTGCATCGCCTTGTACTGCAATGCAGGCGTGATTGTGACAGCAGTTCATCGTGAGCTGCATGTACATGAAACAGAATTCATTGCATCGCGTCTGCTGCTGCGCGCTGTTGGGCCTTCTGGGCTGTTCCGCCTTGTACTGTACTGCCTTGCGCTGTTCTGCCTTATACAGTGCTGCCGCGCACTGTTTCGCCTTGAACTGTACTGCCTCACACTGTTATGCTGTGTGCTGTACTGCAGGCATGAAGGCGAGAGCCGCGTCGTGACTTGCATGCAGCTGCAGGATGAGCTGGACGATGCACGCGCGCCGGCTGTTGCTGCTGGCCGGGTGTCCTCTGCCTGGCTGCCGCCCAGCTGCTCCCAGCTGAAGCGAGTTCAGGACTTGCCGTGCCGCGGCGACCACTGGAGCATCAGCTGGTCAGACACGCCCCTGCTTCACAAGCAGACCGGGCTGATCAGGTGCGGGGCAGCGCGTGGACGCCTGCACACATGCATGCTTGCTCAAGCCAGTATGCCCCTCCCAACAGCTACTTTGTTTGCTGCAGTGCTTCTGCTGCTGGTGCTGCTAGTACAGGCACACGGTCACGCATGCGTGCCGCCAGACAGTCTTGCAAACGACACACTGTGCCTTGCAATTGCAGCCAAGCCATGCAATGGTGCCGCTGCTGCTCTTGCAGGCACTAGGCTGCTTTGCTTGCTCAGTGGCTGGGCGCAACCCCAACGTGACATGTGACGTATGACATGTTTGGGCACTGTGCTGCTGCCGCTGCTGCTGCTGCTGTTGTTGCAGGCACATGGTCATGGTGGCGTCTCAGCGCCCAGGGCAGCTCAGGGCCACAGTGATGTGCCTGGGCACGCCAGGCATGGCAGCAGTGAAGCGTGCGCTGCTGTCTGCATGCGCGAACCCTGGAGCGGGGCAGCCGGAGCGGCCTGTGGGTCGTTTTGCCGCGCACAGGTCCGCGGTGATGCGGGTGGTGATGATGCAACGCCCAAGCCTGTGACTGCCTGATGGCATCGTCGTGTGGTCCTGCTGTGATCTTAGCAGTGTCAGAGTTGGCAAGGTTGATACAAAGCACAGTTTGTGGAAAGCCAACAGCCGTGGCTTGGCAATGACATGGTGCAGTGCTGCAACATCATTTGCCTGTATGTGACGCATGCTGCTGCTCCAAAAGATTGCTGGCAGGGGATTGCTGCTGCCGTTTCTGCCACAGGATGTTCCCAATCTTTTACAAGGTTGCTGAGTTGTGCAGCAGCTTGGGCTTTGCGGCCGCTGCCAAGACAGCAGCAGAGGCACAGAAGTCCGCCACACACAACGACACTGACTGGCAGGGCTTCAACAACAGCGGTGCATATGATGATGAAGATGACGCATCAGCGCTGATGCAGGACAAACCAGATCCCAACAATTGACACAAAGGCGTGTCTGAAGGGTTACCAGCAGCAGCCGCAGCAGCAGCAGCAGCAGATGCGCCGGAAAGGCCAAGTGGGCAGCAGCGGGTCAGCAGGGAAGGGCGGGCGAGGCAGCAAGTGGCAGGAGAGCAGGGCGAAGAAAACAGCAGGAGCAAGCGAAAGAATGTGCGCATACGGCCGCATGGAGTGAAAGTGCAGGGGCTGTGAGAGTGGACCAATGTTTTGGGTGCAAACCTGAGGCTGGGGCTGAGGCTTGGTTGTACGCCTGAGGCTGGGACCAATTTTTGGTGAGCCCGAGGCTGGGGTCCTGGGGAGGGAAGGGGAGGTGAGGTTGAGTTTGAGCGTGGCTACTTGGTTAGGTAATACGCTGGTGGCTTCGTGTATCGCTATCAGACTGGCACAGGTAAACTCTTCGTCCTGCAACCTGCTTGTCGTCAGAGACGGTATTCCGATAGCATAAGATACCCATGTTTCAAGCAATGTAGGAGAAAATGTGGGCAACAGCATTTTAATGGGTCAACTGCATAGGTACAGAGAGTTGATTCAGGACAGGGAGAATTTCATTTTTAAGTGTGGCCTTCTGCTTGCACGCATGCAAGCCCAGGGCTACCCTCGTATAAACTATGTGTGAAGTTACTGCGTTTTTCTCAGATTGTATTCAGACATGTTTGGCTCTTTCAACTATTTATGATGATGACTATTTGTTGTTTTACGATGACATCGTGAGAAAATTTGAAGAGGTGTCCCCGGAAGAATCTATGCATGTACTGTGAAATTTGATTTTTGATTTTTTTTGGCTTTGTTGCTGGATAGCACAGCCCTTTGGTAGTTTTGAGGGGACCTGTAGCTTGCAAAATTGTTTGACAGCACCAGGGGCGTGAAGCAGGGCGACCCCCTGTCTCCGCTGCTCTTTGGCATTTCTTTGATCGCATAGAGCAGTGGCTGGAGGAGCGCGCGCGTGAAAGCGGTGTGCAGCTGGGTGGGCGCTTGCTGAGACTGCTGCTGTATGCGGATGACCTGGCCTTACTAGCCAGCAGCCAGGAGGAGCTGCAACAGCTGCTGGATGCTGTGAGTACCTTCTGCGCGCATTATGATATGGAGTTGAATGTGGGAAAAACAGATGTGGTAGTATCTGGCCACCAGCGCTACCGGGGTCCTGCGCAGTGGACCTTTGTTGGCAGGGATGGTGTGCGTGTGCCTGTGCCCAGAAGCAGCGAGTTCAGGTATTTGGGATGTGTGTTCCATGAGACTAAGGGTGTTACAGCATGTGTTTCGTCCCTTGGCAGCTGCTGGCTCACGGGCAATGTGGGCCATGCGCTCCCGTTGCGCTGACCACCACATCACGGGGCTTGGCTTGCAGGTGCACCTGTTCGACTTACTGGTCTCGCCAATCTTGGGCTATTGCTCAGAAGTGTGGGCCCCTGCACTGCTTCATAGCTGCGGAAGTGGGCCGCAGGGCGTTGCCAAGGCGCTTAGCAATGACATGCAAGTGGTGCAGTTCATGTTTTTGCGTATGTTGGCTGGGCGTGTTCGCAAGTCTACTTGCAGGCAGCTGCTGTTGCGTGAATTTGGCTGCAGACCCCTGATCAGTGGTTGGTTCACAGCTTGCTGGGACCTGTGGGACCGGGTGGTCTCACGGCCGCCTAGTGACTGGTTGTTTTTAGCAATGCAGGAGAACAGAGACCTCAGTATGCGCACCTACCCAAGCAGCGCTGATCAGGGTAGGCAAAAGTCCTTGTGGTTCTGGCAGTTTAGGTCCCTTGTGCGCACGCTGCATACCCGTACGGGCACGTTGGCGACATACCTGATGCACTGGTCGGTCTGCACTGCCTTGAGGAGTCTGATATGCGCTGTGTGCATGAGGCTTTTCAGTCTTGGTTGTATCAGCAGTGGCATGATTTACCCACCGATCCCAGAGTTGCTGGTTCTGATACTGTCATGCATTCTACGTACGAGAGCTGGTTTGCATGCACATCATTTGATGAGCTGGACATGACAAAGCCGTCTAGCTGGCCACCATGGTGTCCAGACTATGTGCACAACACTGCTGGCCTCAACAAAGTGCACCTGTCGTCACTGATGCGTTTTCGTCTGGGTGCACATGACTTGCGCGTGGCTACTGGTCGGTGGAAGAGGGCTGGCAACTCCTTGCTACCTAGACATCAGCGGCTTTGCACCCGATGCGCTGCTGGCCAGGTTGAGGATGAGTTCCACGTGGTATTTGAGTGTGATGCTTACGAGCTAGTCCGGGAGCGTTTTGGTGTCTGTTTGATGAGTTCGGTGGTTGGCAGAACCCAAGTGCCTTAGAAAACCGCGCGGGCGATGTCTGGCAGACTTTATGCGGCAAAGACAGAGTCAGGTTGCTGCTTTCATACACAGTTGCTTACTGGTACGTAGCGATCCAGAGTTGGCACATTTGTTGCTTCCCAGTGATGGCATTACTAGTAGTGCTTCTGAAGTTACTGATTCTCTGAGTTCTGAGCTCTCTGAGCTTGTTGAGGTTGCGGTTTCTTCCGGTTGATGGTCTTCTTTTGAGTTTTGTGGACCCCATGAGCCTTGTTTGGCTCCTTTGCGGGTGGGCCAGTGGCCCTACTTTGGTAATTCGGTAATTCGAAAGTGTTTAATGCGTGCGCTGACCTTGGGCCCCCACCTTTGCTTGTAGCGGTGCTGGTCTTGCCACCTGGGCTGCCGCAACGTCCCAGTTTGTGATTGCAGGATGTCAATGGTACAGTATGATATTTGCCGCTTGTGTTGTGAGGCACCAGCAATTCCGTTTCGTTGGTCACGCAGGTTCAGCCTGGAAGCCACAACACACTGGCCAGCCAATGGCTGGCCGCACGTGCATAGCGATGGTGGTTGCGGGACCCAGGCATGTACCTTCGAATCAGTTTTGCGCTGGCACTTGTTGTGGCCCTATCAAGCGTGAATCATATGTGTGATGGCATAGGATTGCTGTCACAGCAGTCGTCTTGCCTTGTTCTTGCAAAAGTGTTTGATGCATGCGCTGACCTTGGGCCCCCACCTTTGCTTGTAGCGGTGTTGGTCTTGCCACCTGGGCTGCTGCAACAACGTCTCAGTTTATGATTGCAGGGTATCAATGACACAATATGATATTTGCTGCTTGTGTTGTGCTTCCTCTGCCTCCCTTCATTCCTTTGGCTGTGCTGACTTTTCTCGATGTTTTGGACCCCATGAGCCTTGTTTGGCTCCTTACGGATGGGCGGTGGCCCTATTTGGTATTTGGTATTTGGTAACTATGACAAGCCGCCCGTGCTTCTTGCCGAGCAGAATGCTTGCGTCTCCCTTTTCCCCTACCTCAACAATGCTGCAGTAATGGGCAACCCAAACCGTCTACATAGTACGCTCTAGCCAGCCTTCACTGATGAAACTTGTCACACTGGTGCGCCAGGGCACCAGGGCACGTGGCCCTTCAGCCCCCAAGGTGGCAAGGCACCACAAGCGTGCCGAACAACAAAGTGACACATATTGATGAGGTGCCGACTGTTGTTAGTCATACTTTGGCAGTAATGTGAGACTGTGCACGTGTTTGGCTCCACAGCCAGGGTTGCCATGCAGCTTGCCCAGCAGGGCTCAACCAATTTGTGGGAATGAAGTGCATTTGTGTAGCTGCCGCAAAAGGCAACACAAACAGGAGAACCACTGTCATCAACGCTCACTGCTACAATGCAGCCTCCCACAGCCAAGCGCATATGCAGGACGCTGACAATGCAGCCCTGCACACTGGCCCACAAAAGGCTCCATTCCGTTCAACAGCAGCTTCTGCAGCTGCATTCAGGGACGACAGCAGCAACAACTGCCACTGCATGATTCTTACGGTGCACCTGTAGTCCAAGAGAACAGGCATACCAAGCCATCACAACCTATGTAACAGGTTGCATCTGTTGGACCATCGCCACACATGGGTCTGTGCACCTCCACGTGCACCAAACTTCAACACAGCAAAGCTCGCAACAACCCCCAGCAGTGCATTCCACTGAAATGCATGTGCTGCCAACTTCAACGTGGCAAAGCTCACAACAACCCCAAGCAATCACGCAACCTTAGAAGCGCCAGCAACTGGCTGCCTGGCTGCACGACTCCAGCAACGCAACAGCAACACCTGCCCGCCTAGCTGCTGCACAAGCAATTGCCCTCGCAACCTGGCACCAAAGGACGGCACCAAACTGCTCGCCGCCGCCCTGCCACTGCCTGTAAGCCCACCAGCCTGCGCACACGCCAGCACCCCGGCTGGCTCAGCACACGACAGCTGCGCTGCCACTCCTGCCAAAGCAGGGGCCAAAGAGCGAGGCACCCCAGGCCGACTTGCGTGGCCTGCCAGGCGCACCCACACGCACCTTTGTTGCTGTGGCTCTGGTCCAGCGCGCGGCACCACCCACCCAGCTGCCAGGTGGTGGGGCCTGCTGCTTGAGGCACGGGATGTAAATAATGATGTTGCTGCTGTTGCTGCCATTGGCCTCAGCCGTGCTGCAGTCGACATTGTGCGGGCACCATTGCTGCTGCTGCTGCTGCTGCTGACATCGGCTTCAGCCGTGCTGCCGTCAGGCACTGGGCAGGGATCATTGCTGCTGCTGCTGCTGCTGCTGCTGCCGCCGCAGATGCGCGTGCTACTGCTGGTGCTGCAGCGGCTGCTTGCGCGCAGGGCACAGCACCAGACTCTGCTGCTGCCACGGCTTCGTGCATCAGGCTGTCGTCGCCCTTGGGCAGGAGGTAGCGCGCAGCTCGCAGCTGTGGCAGCAGGCAAGGGGCAGGCAGGCGACTGGTGAGTGCATGTGCCTTGTTGTGTGCATGGTGGTGTCGTCATCATCATGTTATCCTTTTACAGCATGGCATCAACGCCATTAGCTTTGCGCCCCACAGGAGCAGGAGGAAAAAGAAGCAAAGCTTCGTTGTGTTTCCACCTATCCCACACACCCCAAGTGTGCACAGGATAGCCAGCAACACGCCTTGAAATCCGGTTACCACCTCCAGAATACCCCAAACATCATCAGTCAATAATTGCAACACCGTGATAGATGAAGCAGACATGGGCAAACAAACACTGCGCAGTTGCACGGTGATGTGTGGTGTGTTCATGATGGACGGTGCGGCAGTGCATCATGTTGCTGGATGTATCATGTTGTCGCGGTGGTCTCAGGGCCCTCACCTGCTGCACCACCTCTGCCACCACGCTGGGCAGCACGCCCTGCTGCAGCATGTCTTGCGCCAGCAAGCTCGGCAGGCCCTCCTGCTGGCAGCCGCCAGCAGCCTGTTGATGAGGCCTGCCTGGGCGCTGCGTGCTGCCACCAGGGCCTCGTTCTGGCCAGGTACCATGAGCTCTTCTTGACCAGCTTCAGCACAGACCCATGGTAGCTCTTCACTGCAGCAGCAACAACGCAGCACCACATGTGGTACCGCGGCAACGTCAGCACACAGAGCAACAGCCGGAGGGTGCTTTGCCTGCACAGCACATCACAAACGCAGCTGTGTGGCACGGGCATGGCCGCATGGCACTCTGCAGGCAGCGCTGGCCTCAGCAAGCAGTCGCGCTCTCACCTGCATCAGGGTTGCTCTTGAGGGGTTGGTGGGACCTTCAGCAGGGGGCTGCTCAGGCAGCACCTGCAGCCAGCAGCAATCCGCAGCAGCGCAGGTCAGCACCGCGTGGCAGAGCTGGAAAACAGCGGTAGAGGCGTGCACTCCTCCTGCCAGACAGCCCACGCAAGTGCAGCATGCATGTGCCGGGTGTTGCTGCTCAGCAGTGCTGCTGCTTGCTCACCACGTGATTGCAGCCAGCGTGTCGTCGCTGCTGAAGCTGGCAAAGAGCTTGCGTGCGCAGCCCTGGGCCAGCTGCTGCTGCGCCGCTGCGGTGGCCTGCTCCAGGTGCAGGTGGTCCACTGCAGCAGCCACGCTGGCAGCCACCTGGTCTGCAGTGCCTGCTGCGTGCAGACTCAGGAAGCGGATGATGCCGAGGTTGAAGTTGCTGGCGGCCTGCAGCTGCAGGTATGCCTGCTTGCGCAATACCTTCTCGTGGCGGATGCGGCCCTGCAATCAGTTGCCACAGCAGCAGACAGCAGGCCGACGTCAGGAGAGGGAAGCAGCAGACGCATTGCCGTTGCTGGGCTTTAGCTAGTAAATGAGCTGCTGCTGATGTTGCAAGGAGACACAGCAGCAGCTGCCAGGCCGCAGTACACTGCCTGTGCAGCCGCCTAATGGAGGTGTTCTTGATATTGTTCGGATTGGACGTTGAAATGCAAGACCTGCTAAACAACAGCTATGCAAACGGATGCACCTGTAGATGGAGCAGTTCGCCACACGTGCTGCATCCAACCCTGCTCAAGCACTCACCTAAAAGGCCTCATGCAGAAATTATCCAGTAACTTCGTGGCGGGTCGCCTTTGGGGTCTATCGCCTCAGCTTTTACCACAACTGCGCCGTCGAGCATGGCAATGCTGTCGGAGGAGCTGCCGTACAGGCAACTGGTGTAGTTGGTCATCATTCTGAGAATTGATGGTGGTTTTATCAGAAAATATGTAATGCTCGGCGATGGCGAACACTGTGAGGTCTGCTTGACACCCGCGCAAATGTCACCACAATCACTTTGGCGCGCCGCCCAGGTCATTTAAGGTTTTGCGGTGGTTAAGGCCCACCTCGGCCGACCTCAGTGTAAAAGTTATGGCGTTTAAATCTGCAATGCGAGCAATCGAGAAGCAGAAGCAGCAAGCGCACAGCAAAGTGCCTAACAGCTGACACTGCAGGTCACCTAATGGTACTGCCCTGATACCAGCACACTGGCAACACAGCATGCATCCTGACCCACCACACGACATCGTGGTTGCAGCACCGCAGCATGGATCCTTGCACCCTGACCCACAGCACAGCCAGCTCTCGATGAACGAGCCTACCTAAGAGGCTGGCAGCAGCAGGCAGACATCACGGCTGCCCTGCTGCACTCAGTGCCAGTGAGTTGCAGCGTACACCATACGGCTGTCTGGTGGTGGAGGCAGCCTCAGAAGTGCTGCAGAAACCAAGCCTGGCGGCTGTACATAGATTTAGCTTGCCTGCATTGCTTGCTGCATGCTGTGTTCCAGACCAGCTGTGTTGCACCGGAGCGGCAGCAGCAGCAGCAGCAGCTGCAGACCTGTTAAAGCAGCAAGACATGCCCTGCTGAAATGAATGAGCAGGTGAGTCACGCTGCACGCAAAAGTTGTGTCTGCGTAGAGTAGTACTGTATATGCTAGGGTTCAGCTGCTTATCATGGGCTTGAAAGCAGCTTGCTTGACAAGGATTGTACAACTTCGACGCTGTGCAGTATGCCGTGTTGAACTACAGCATTACATACACTGCCTAACCAGCTGGTTATGCCATGTGGCATTTGACATGTTGCTGTTGCTGTTGCTGTGTGCGCTGTTGCTATGCCTGTGGAGCTGTATTGTGCTGTGCCCAAGGCAAGATTCAGTTCTAACACGATGTTGTGAGTTTGAGGAATGATACTGCTGCAACCCCACTCAGTCCAGGCTGAGACGACAGACCCCTGATACCAGACACCAGAGCTTCCAGATACAGCAGCAGCAGCTGCTGTGGCGCCAGCTGTGGCTGTGGCTCCGTGACAATGCTTGACATAAGCCTGGCTGCTGTTGTGTCCATCTACGCATGGTCTGTTCAGACTTTGAGCCTCGTGCACAGTGCAACTCATATAGTAACTTGCTTCTCGATTTGTTTCAGGTGATGATGACACAAGAATTGGCCTCATGTGATGGCCGCCAATGGCATCAGCTGCCCATGCGTCACCCGACACTGTGAAACATTCCTTGAAGGACACATTACTGCATGCATGCGAAGGCGTGACCCTTGATGTGCTGTTGTCCCAGCCATCTGCTGAGCAGCGTGTAAACAGCTCTGCCTCAGACGCCTGAGGCAAATGCTGTGCCAGTGCTTTGCGAGCAGAATGGTTGCGTCATGGGTTGTTATTTGTCAGACCTTGACGGTGCTGCAGTAGCAATCTAAATCTTCCACATGCTACTTGCCAGCAGCCGTCATGAACCTCGTCAAATACACTGGTGTCCCTTCAGCCTCCAAAGTGTCACGGTACCACATTGTGTGCCCACCAGAAACCGCAACCAGAGTAACTTGGTGCCAATCAGTGTTGTCAGTCAGCTTATGTAAGATAGGTAAGCAGATGTGTGTTGCTATATATATCCATGGTGCTGCTGCTGAACCTGCCATGCTGCTGACCCAGCAGGGTTCCACTGTATGTGTGTGGTGATATGCAGCCTGTACAAGCTTTACAGCTGCCACGAAAGGCACTGACAGGAGCAACCACTGGCATCGTCGGTCACAGCATGCGCTGATCACTGCTGCTTTGCAGCTCCTCACAGCCGAAGCAAAGACATACATAATTTTATTGGCATTACCTAACGCACATACTAATAATACATGCCAGCAGCCAGTGCATGCTTTCAGCAGCAAATCAACTGGTTGTGCCGCATCATGGCAGCAGCTGGTGCGCATAGGGTGGCTGACGTGCACAGGGTGGCTGACTTTAACGTCAAATGCCAGCAGTACATTCGGCTATTGCTGAACATAACGGTTCACACATTTCATACACATAAATCCTTTGAATGTCAAGGCAGTGCTGCGTCAGGATTGTAGTAACAAACTCAGCACTGCAATTAACAGTGAATCCAATGTGCTTAAGCAGTCTTTTTGGCATATACAATATTTGGACGAGTACAGCAATGGCAGTAACTCACAGCACACGGCAGCGCAGCACTACACACACATCACTGCAACCGCACACCCTTTACGCCTGCCCTGCCAGCCGCCGCTGCTGCTGACACCAACACAGAGGCAGCACCCTGCTTGCACCACCCGGCTGAGCCCTGCTGTGGTCCTGCTCACCAACACGCATGCGCATGTGACATGGCTTTGAAGCAACGGGCTGCATTGTGTCTGCCTGCTGCTGCTTCACCATCCTGGCTTGTGGCAGCTGCAGCTGGCCACCACAGCTGCTGCAACCAATTGCTGCTGCTGCTGCTGCTGCTGCTGCTGCTGCTGCTGCTGCTGCTGCTGCTGGCCAATGCCTGCAGCCCTTAGCACTTTGCTGTCACTGCTGCTGCTGCTGCTGCGACGGCAGCCAGTGCTTCTGCGGGTCAACCAGCCTCTGCATAGGCTGGCTGCTGCACTGCTGCGGTAGCTCCAGCTGCCTGGCCACTCCCGAACACCATCAACTGGTGTAGCTGCTGGTTCATGCCCTCGCACCTTCCACTGCCGTTTAGTACCACTGCTGCAGTGTGCGCTGTTCTCCACTGCTGCATCAGCGGTGGACAGCTTCACCCCTGGGAAGCGCGCAGCCAGCAGCGCTGCGTAGGCTGCCACCTGCTGACTACTGTAGGTGATGCAGGGAAGTTCAGCCTGCAACGGTGCCAGGCGTGCTAGGCAGCACGGCAAGGCGTGCCAGGTCAGCAGCACTTGCAGCAGTGGTTGCATCTCTGCTGCTGCTGGCTGCTGCTGGCTGTTGCCGCCACAGCCCGATCTGCAAGTGGAACAAACAGCTGGCTGAACAGTGCCTGCTTTAGCGGTGCCATTGCTGCTTCGTACTCCTGCATGCCAGTGGCCTGCAGCAGCACGACAGCAAAGCACATAATATGAAACTGGCAGTGCACGCAGGGTGTATGCACAGGCCAATGGGTCAAGGGTGCTGTTGCTGGGGCCGCGCATGTGACTCGCCACTGAAAACAGTCCGACGCTTATGGCATAAGGCACAGGGGTCTGATGCTGTGACGTAATGTACAAATTGTTGACGTGTTGAGCCTGCAGGTATGCTTCTCAGGTGTGCAGGCACCCTGTAGCCAACCATACTGAGGGCGAAGAACTTGACATACCAGTCACGCGGCTGCTGGCACAGCTGCCACAGCAGCAGTAGGGCGCAAGGCCTCCCAGCACCTCACGCCTACCAACAGAAACAGCAACCGCCCTGCTGTGCGTGCCGCACACCTTACATGCTGTTGCCTCCCATGTCCTGCTGCATGACGACGTGCAACTGCAGCTGCAGAAGGCGGGGTACTGGCCCGCCTGTGTGATGCTGGGCCTGGTGATGTCGTTGTGCGAGCCTGCAGTGTATGATGGTCTAGCATGGTGATGTTGAGTGATGGTGGGTCTGCAAGCTTCGACCCTCCAAGAGTGTTGGAGCAGTTACATGTGGCCAATCGCAATACGCCGTGTATGTCTGCAACGTTTTGACTAGGACAAAGCTTTTTCAACTACTCAGTGCTGGCGACAGGGATGCGCCAGTTTCTGCGAAAAGGCAAATTGGAGCAACTGAAGTTGAATCGGCAGCAGCAGGTCACTGCTAGGGTTCCTCACCATGCCGGGGGTGTGTCCACGCACAGTAAACATGTTAACACATCTGACAGAAGACAAAATAGTCGTACGACTCAACAATGCGGTACACCAATTCCGATATCGGCAGAACTGCTGCTCCAGTGTACGCCCGGCTTGAGGTTCATGCAAGGCGTCGGTTTGCTGTGTCACATGGATGGAGCCGCGCACATGGCATGAAGCCACCACGAGCAGCAGCATACACCGCACAGCAGGCAGCAGCAGCAGCAGGAGCAGGAGCAACTACTGGCACCTCACCCGCACCTGCCACCCGCAAGCATGGCACATCACCCACCAGGTTGGCACTCCACTGATGTGATTTATTCAACACACACCTGCTTGAGCTCAAAGGTGCAGTTGCAGTCGTAAGGCAGGTGTTTTGGGCTAGCAAACTTGTTCAGCAGTGTGCATGTACAGGTTCAGTCGACTGCTCTCGCTGCTCTCCGCGCTGCAACTGCTGCATTGCACCATCAACGCACATACCGTGTTTGAAATGTGAACTGTGCTACAACGTCACATACCAGGGTGACATGAGCAGCCTGTGGCTTGTTGAGGAGGCCATGCCGCAGCTGACCTCAGCAGGCCAGGTGCTGGTTGAGGTGCGGGCGCTGGGCCTCAACCTGGCAGACGTGTTCTGCTGCCTAGGTGGGCGACTGCTGAACCACAAGGCCAAGCTGAAAATTGTCTCACTTATTAAGATTCACTGCCTACTTCATTTGCTTTAAGTGGAGTGCATCATGAATGTTGTGCCGTGCTGCGGCTTCTGAAGAAGTTATGATAACTTGCACATCGGTGTGTTGCAGCTGCGTGTTGCTGCGTACACTGCCTCCACCTGGCAGGAGCTTAGAATGCCGCAAAAGTGTTGTTTACAAAGGTTTTGCTGTGTTTGGTTGTGCTGCAGGCTTGTACAAAGCTGCTCCCAAAGGGGACTTTGTTCCTGGCTTGGAGTTCAGTGGAGTGGTGATGCTGCAGCAGATCAGCACGATCCTGACCTTCACCAACAGACACAGCAGCAGCAGCAGCAGCAGCAGCAGCAGCAGCAGCAGCAGCAGCAGCAGCAGCAGCAGCAGCAGCAGCAGCAGAGGCAGCAGCAGAGATACAAGCCAGGTGATAGAGTGCTAGGAGTGCTTCGCTTTGGGGCCTTTGCCAGCCATGTAGCTATCCCCTCAGCGTACTTGCGGCCTATCCCATCAGACTGGACCTTTGAACAGGCGGCCAGCTACCCGGTTCAAACCCTGACTGCTGCATTTGGTCTGTATGAATGTGGGGGTTTCAGGCCAGGGCAGTGTGTGTTGGTGCATTCGGCAGCAGGTGGGGTGGGGCTGCAGGCAATGCAAATCCTGGCGAGGCAGCAGGCAAGCGTGCTAGGGCTGGTGGGCAGCGCAGACAAGGTGCAGCTTCTGAACTCATTGTACAACACCAGGAGTAGCAGCAGCAGCAGCACTAATTTGCAAGCACAGTCAAACATTGCTGCAGAAGCTGCTGCCAACAGCCAGCAGCAGCAGCAGCAGCAGCAGCACATGGAGTTTGCAGCGCGGGTGTCTGGTGAGTCAGCAGTGACACATCAGCTGTCGGGCTTCCTGGCACGTGCCGGCCGTCCAGGGTTTGATGCTACCTTGGACAGCCTGGGCGGTGAGTACTTCAGGCCCAGCTATGCGGCGCTCAACCCCTGCGGCCGCCACGTCATCTTCGGGTGAGGCGCGGCAGTTAACGCAGGGCTACAGGTGGTGGTGGGGCTGGTGCTGGTTGCCCTGCAAAATGCAATCTGGAGCCTGTGTAGACTGCACGCCTTTTGCTACAAAGCTGCGAGTACGTTGACTTGGCGTTTGTTGACAACATCTGCATCATGCAACCTTGCTGTGCTTGTGCAGAGCTGGCTCGCTGACCCCCAAGCCAGGTATCAGGCTGAGCTCGAACCCTGCAGTGCTGCTGGCTGCGCCTGCCTCCCTGCTGGGCCTGCTGCAGCTGCTCTGGGGCTGGCTGCAGGTGGGAGGGTGGAGTGGCTGATGAGAAGCTTGCATGTGGGTGCTAGTGGGGCTGCTGCTGTTATGCTGGCGCTTGCTGTGCGGCAGATGCAACACCATAGCGCTGCATTCCACGGCGTCCGGCACAAGGCTGCACTCTGTGCTGTGACTGGCCAGAATGGGCCCACCGATTTGACGGCATAGCAGTTGGCGTCATCTGTTGAACATGCTGTGGGTTGCGTAGATATGATGCAGAGCCTGCTGCCCTGCTTGCAGCGGCCGCGACTGGACGTGATCAGCATGCCTGGCGACAACAAGGGTGTGGTGGGGTGAGGCGCAGCAGTGCTGGCCCTGCACGCTGCCATGCTTGTTCTGTTGTTCCATGCATGCATTGGCGCATGCAGCTTGAGCGCCCTGCCACAGACATGTGCTGAAACATCCTAGCCTGCCAGTTTCGATCCCAGTGTTGCAAGGTTGCAGCATGCACCATGCCTTGACCCTGATCATCATCATCATATTACCAATTCAAGCCATAGCATCAGCGCCATCGGCCCCGCGCCCCACCGGGGCGGAAAGAGGAGGGAGCACTGCTCCAGAATGTTTGCATGCATTGTGCACATCCCAAGACTTGACAAGAAAAGCAGCAATACTCGGTGACACCATCCGACATCTTCCAGAACTGCCCCAAATATCATCAGATACAAAACGCAACACCTTGATTGACGAATCAGCATGGACAAAACGCTGCGCAACTCTTCAGCGCAACCAGGCAGGGATCTAATCTCAGCAAACATACTATCCCTCTGATCAGAAGTAGCAGGGCAATCAAACATGAAGTGTGACAAAGACTCAACTTCTGCACCACAACAAGGACATCCTGAAGTGGAGTTAGCTCTGCGACCGCCAAATTGACTAGTACGCTCATGTACACACAGACAACCCATACGAACACGCAAAAGCAATTCAATACCACGTGGAATTGCCACTGAACGCAAGTACGGCCTAGGCCTCCTGAAACCCATAGCATCAACATGAGTGGGATGCACATGAGCCACATACTGACTCAGAGTGGAGTGTTCCAACGTTTCACATGCAATCCTTTCAGCATGTAGTGTCCTGACCTGCTTGTTGACATGGCTCATCATCATCATCATATTACCCATTCAAGCCATAGCAACAGCGCCATCGGCCCCGTGTTGACATGGCTCTTGCACGCACTGGCTCTGCCTTCCGCGGTCACAACATTCACACCATACTTGCACAGCAGGCTCTGCACATGCTTGTGC
The DNA here is from genome assembly GCA_014080715.1 of Scenedesmus sp. NREL 46B-D3. NCBI lineage: Eukaryota > Viridiplantae > Chlorophyta > Chlorophyceae > Sphaeropleales > Scenedesmaceae > Scenedesmus > Scenedesmus sp. NREL 46B-D3. Next base: position 35,525 of record JACERP010000397.1, on the reverse strand, counting down.
CACGGTGTCACCGCCACAGCACCACTAGGACGCCTTCATTCAGCTGTAAACACTTGATTTGGCAGCCGAACGCCCTGCATACGCTGAATCCTGTAGTAGTACTCCAAAGCCCTCTGATGAAGCCACATACTTGACCCTGATGTTGCAACTCTGCAGCGTGCTGGCAGCCAACAGCCGATCAGTAGCAGCATGCAGCGGCTGATTACTCTTGCGCAAGACGCGGCGGTGGAGTCACCTCTGAGCACGACGGCTTACGGTCACCGTTGCTGCTGTCACTGTGCCTGCAGCTTCAACCTCATCTGGCTGTATGACAGGCTCGACCTGCTTGCTGAGCTGTATGACAAGCTGGATGGCCTGAACTTGGGGCCGCCCCTGGTGGGCAAGGTGTTCAAGTTCAAGGACATGCCTGCCGCGCTGTTGTATCTGCAGAGCGGCAGAAGCGTGGGCAAAGTGGTGGTGACAGTGCAGCATGCTGACAGTGCGGCTTCTGTCGCGGCTGCCATGTTGCAACAGCAGGAGGCGCATTGATGGCTGCGTTTTTGAGTCGCTGTGCCAGCTGGCAAGGCCACAAATGGTAACGTTTTGGTTGATGCAAGTTGCAGCAGGGTCACCCTGCGGCACTGTTAGCAGCGGCAGCAGCAGCAGCAGTGGGAGCAATAGTAGCAGCGGCAGCAGCAAAGGCAACGGCGAGGCAAGCAATGGCTTCAAAAGTGCAACAGTACACTTTCTTTGAAGATTGTCGTGTGATTTGATGTGGCTGAATCATGTTGCACCCGCATGCACGCTGCTGGTAGCGGGGACGCCATCCCTTTTACATGCTGCTTTTTGGATTTCAGACCTGGATTGTGATGCTAAACTGCTGAACACTGCATGTGCAGCCGTTATGTTGGGCAGGTACAGCTGCATGGGTGCACCTACGCAGCATGCCTGGATTGGGGTTGATCTGAGCACATGTATGTGTATCAAGGCATATAGTCTGTCTGCAGTAGTGCGCCGATGCTTGTTGCTGCCCTGGCGAGTGTTACGTTTATGTGATGTCATAGCATCGTTGTCACAGCAATCATCTTGCCTTTGTGCTTGTAGTGCTGCGTTTGTCAGCGATTTGAGTTCTTTGAGCTTTCACCAGTTTGCCACTTGAGACAAGGTTGCCTATGGACCTTTTTGGAATTTGCGCATAATGTTGCATTTTGAAGCCACCTGAGCCATGCTGACATCCATATTTGTTTCTCGGTTGTGCTGTTGTTTGAGGAGTATGCTGCCCCCACAGAGGAGGGCCACAACCCCCATCCTGGTTTGTTGCGTGGTTCACCGTGCCACCTATGCTGCTACCAGATGTTGTGCCCTTTCGCATGGATTCACCGCTAGGCTATGTTGTATGTTGGCTGCTTGTGTGTGCATGCTCTGCCTCCCTTTCCCCCTTTGGTTGTGGAGAGACATTTTGGACCCCATGAGCCTTGTTTGGCTCCTTTCTGAGTTCTGAGCTCTCTGAGCTTGTTGAGGTTGCGGCTTCTTTCGGTTGATGGTCTTCTTTTGAGTTTCGTGGACCCCATGAGCCTTGTTTGGCTCCTTTGCGGGTGGGCCAGTGGCCCTACTTTGGTAATTCGGTAATTCGGTATCATATAGCTCTAGTGCTCGACACTGTAACACTGTGTTGATGGTGCACATGTACTTGTTCCTTGATCAGCATGTACAGGCTTCAGCCAATTGCTTTACATGTGTTCGTGCTGAGCAGTGCATTTGTTTTCCAGTGTTACTTCTGATATCAACATAAGGTAACACCCCAGGCTTCTGAAGCAGTTGTGCTAACACACGCCCTTACTCATGTTGGCTTCCAACCCACTGCTACCTGCACTCCGGCTAACGCTGCTGCTGTTGCTCCCCTTGCTGTTACTCTGCTGCACAGCAGGCACTATGGAGCAGTTCGCCACACGTACTGCATCCAACCCCGCCCACGAACTCACCCGAATGGCCTCTTGCAGAAAGTGTTTGGTGGACTTCGTGGCGGGTTCGCCTTTGGGGTCCATCGCCTCAGCTTTTCCACAACTGCGCCGTCGAGCATGGCAATGCCGTCGGAGGAGCTGCCGTACTGGCAACTGGTGTAGCGGGTCATCATATTGAGAATATATGGTGGTTAAATTACAAAACAATGTAATGCTCGGCGAAGGCGAACACTATGAGGTCTGCTTGACGCCCGCGCAAATGTCACCACAATCACTTCGGCGCGCTGCCCAGGTCATTTAAGGTTTTGCGGTTGTTAGGGCCCACCTCAGCCGACCTCAATGAAACACATCACTGGTTCTTAAGTCTTCAAGGCGTGCTATCAAGAAGGAGAAGCAGCAAGAGCACAGCGAAGTGGCTAGCAGCTGACACTGCAGGTCACCTAGTGGTACTGCCCTGATACCAGCACACTGGCAACACAGCAGCATAGATCCATGCACCCTTACCCACCCAACGGCATCGTGGATGCAGCACAGCCAGGTTTCGATATTGGAGCCCGCATAGGTGACTGGCAGCAACAGTGCAGGCATTTGACTCCCCTGCACTGTGCAAGTCGCCTGATGTTGACCTGCAAGGAGCTGCTGCCATCCCTTCCTTTGCATCACCTGCCGCCTTGGCAGCGCCAGCATTGCTACATGCTGCTGGCGCGTACGTGGAAGCAGGTCAGCGTCCAGCCACACTGCTGCCGTCATGCCTAACCTTCTGAACTCAGCGGCAGTGTACACCATGCGGCTGCCTGGTGGCAGAGACAGCATACGGAGTACTGTAATGAGTTTGAAATGGCTCCTGGGCTCCAGGTAAATGCATAGCTGTCGCAGGAAGTGCTGCAGCACCCAGACACCAAGCCTGATGGCTGCTCATTTCACATCCCTGCTGCATACTGTGTTGCAGACCAGCTGTGTTACACCCAGGCGGTAGCAGCAGCTGCAGCTGAAGGCCTGTCAAAGCAGACAGGCATGCCCTGCTAGATCAAACCAGCAGGATAGCCCACTGCATGCTGAGGATGTGCCTGCACAAATAGTGCAATGCCAGGCTCCAGCTGCTGATCATGGGCCGGGAAGCAGCTTGCCTGGCAAGGACCGTGCAACTCAACGCTGTGTACACAGGACATGTCCTTTGCCACGTCAAATTACATCCAAGGGTTTTGTATCAAATGTCTACAAAATCCAGCAGTACAACAAAAACAAATAGCTGCATAACCAGCTGATTATGCCACAACAAGGCATGTTTGTGCGCTGTTGTAACTTTGTTGTGAGCTATCCGAAGCCGCTTTGCGACATTCACCGCAACAGTCCACAACAGCTCCTGCCCGCAATGGTTTTGATGATGATATTTCACCTGGTGATGCTAAATCATTCAAGATTCAACTTGCATAGATTGTAACAAGCAGTGTTGCAGTTACCATGCACTGGCTGTTTGCAGGCGAGCTTGTGCTCCTTCAACAGCCGCGCTCTAGCTGCAGACTCATGTTGCCGGCTGGCACAAGTGGCTGTCCAGGTCAGCAGCTGCTTGTGCAAACACACCAGCACTGCCAGCTGCCACCGTCCCTGTACAATGCCATCATCAAACAAGCTTATGCCCCACACCCACAGAAGTTGTGTTAAGCTACTCCAAAAAGCATATGTTCTGCCCGATCACAGACCTAGGTAACACATAACTGCAAGCGCGCCAGCCAGCAGTAGTGCTACACTGCTGCTACTAGCCGCCATTGCAGAATTGCCGTTTCCAGGCCCTGCTTGTGGACGCAGACTAGCAGCATCCACCAGTTGAACCGCCCCGTCGGCATTCATGTACTGCGGCTGCCCATCCATGAACTGCTGGCCTTGCAGCGAGCCATCAATTGTGACGAGTGTGCCCTGAGGAGTGTCGACCATGGTGATGCCTTGAGAGTTCATGTGTGCTGCTTCCGGGGTTAGCGCCTCCAGCAGAGGATCAAATTCGTGGATGGAGTCGTCTGTACACAACAGCATTGCAGTGGGTGGGATGGGGTGGTGAGCATTTGTGTGGTGAGGTGCAGAGAGAGAGAGAGTAAAATGATAGAAGTATCACCCACTAATGAACATTAACTGCTGATGGCCAGCGTGAAATTTTGTGGATGCATGCAACAGCAGGAAGACTTTGAGCTGACGTAGCAGAGCCGACGGGCATGGCGGGGTTGTGATGCCACTGCCGCATGCCAGCCGCCCACAAGGATGTGACTGCTGCAAAATGCCGCTGGCACCCTCTGGTGTGAGCCCAGCAAGCCTTTGCGTAAACAGATGCTGATGCTGCTGTTTAGGAGCAAGACATGCGGGGAACGCTCAGCCAACTCTTACGTGAGGTTGTTTGCTGCTGCTTAGGAGCAAGACAGAGGCTAGTGCTGCTGCTTAGGAGCAAGACCCGGGGGAACCGCCCAGCCAGCTTTACCTGAGGCCACAGCCGTTGTTGTTTGCTGCTGCTCTGCTTCGCCCCCCTGACTGCCAGCAGCCATCTGCTGCTGCAGAGCGGTGGCTGCAACGCTCGCATCAATGCGCAGGTTGTCCAGCTCAGCTGGCACTGTCATGGCTTGGGCTTCGTAGGCGATCTTGCTGCCTGCTGCTGGGGGCTGCTGCTTGGCCCCTGGAAGCGCACGCGCTGGAGTGCTGACTGGTGTTGCTGCCTGCTTGTGCCAAGCAGGTGACCCTGGCTTGGGAACACCAGAAATCCAGCCATCCTGGTTGCCTGCATGCACATTGGCACACCCAGCATGTCCCCTAGCTGCAGCACAGTGCACGTTTGAATATTTGGGGCTGCATACTGCAAAGGCGTGTCAGCATTGCAGTGAACAGAACCCATGGTATCACTGTAAAGAGTTGTCTCAGGTCTCAAGTCTGCAGTTCCCACCTGGGGACTTGGGAGCATTGCTTCTGTTATCAGGTGCCAGGAACTTCAGTGTGCACATGCCGTACGGCCAGCCGCCGCTGGCTGTGCAGCTGTGCCTAGGGTTCAGCCTGTCAGGGAGGTCTTTAACATTAACGTCACTCCTGCAAGCATACGTCAGGGGGCAGATGAAGAGTCAGCGTCATGTGCGATCCATGTGTTGCCTAGTTTTGCAAAGAACATGTGTAGTGGCGCCTCGAATGCAGCCTGCCAGAAAGATATGCGCCAACTGCTGTGCTTGTTACAGTGACTTTGCACTTCGTCTGTTGTTTCAGCATGGTATGTGGATTATGCTGTTGAACGAGCTGCGTGCTGTCATTCAAGATCATGTTTTGTGCATGCAAACAATGAAGCGCGAAGCTCATAAACCAGCACAGCTGCGAATTTATGTGGTAATGATTGCCAGAGCGGGTTGGAACGCAGTTCACTGCTCTTGGCGTAGCTCGCAAGTTGGTTCTGAGCAGCTGCCGGCAGCACAACCAGCACATTGACTTTTCAACGTGCTGCCGAGCTAGCCGCAGCAAATTACTGAAGAGAGTCTATTGCCTGATGTTCACTCACCTGGACTTTGGCAGCAGCTGTTCGTCAAAACCATGAGCTTCCTGTGAGCAGCCAGTGCCGCACCCACCTTCCTTGTTGCTGCAGCAGAGAAGACGTGGCACGCAAATCAGCAGAGTTCCTGTGGCAATTGTTACTGTCCGTTGTACTTGCTGCGGCTCATCATTCAGTGACCTTGCGCGGCGTCCCAACCCCGCTAGGCCAGCCAGCTGGTTTAGCAGCAGTTGGCAGCAGCCCGTCGCGCAAGCACAGAAGCTGTTTTGCTCAGCACACCACAGTTGTACCAGGAGCAAGACTGGCCAGCGCTGCAGCTGCCAACACGGCAGCGCCGCCACCACTGCTGCTGCTGCTGCTGCTGCTTTCTGCTGCTGCTGCTGCTGCTGCTGCTGCTGCTGCTGCTGCTGCTGCTGCTGCTGTTGCTTTTGCCATGACCGTAGCTGTTGCTGCTGCTACTGCTGCTACTGCTGCTGCTGCTGCTGCTGCTGCTGCTGCTGCTGCTGCTGCTGCTGCTGCTGCTGCTGCTGTTGTTGTTGTTAATACTGCACTGCTTGCTGACATGTGACCGTTGCTCACCAGTAAGACCATGCGTTACAGCCCTCGGTGGCCTTGCATAGGTTGCAGCACTCTGGCGCGCTGAGCATGTCCAGCACACAATGGTCGCCCTTGACCAGATAGGCATCAAGTGCAATGACCTTGTCTGCTTTGATGTTGCCTTTCATTGTGTTGCAGCTGCTGTCTGTGCAGCCCGCATGTGGGGGGCAGTACTCATCATTGCATCTGATGTCACCCCTGTACTTTGCTGGGCAGTAGGGGTTCCTGGGATTTGCCAGTGAGCACGACCAATCGGGTGGGGCTGCATGACACGCAAGTAGATGTAATGTATGGTGTTGATAATGATCAAGCAGCTCGAGGCAGGCGATGCATGCGCGGTGACGTGCAGTAGAGGCGGTCATGCGGTCGCTGCCGTGCGCCGTGTCTGCACGTGTCTTTCAAGTGCAACATTGACCTAGTAACTTACCTGCTTGCACTGCTAACAGCCCCAGTAGGCAAAGGCCCGCAAATTGCACGGCGCCACCCATCGTGCGCGACAACACGCAAAACTTCAGCTGTAATGCCTACTTATGTTCTGAGTGGCTTTGAAAGTTGTTTTTCAATTAAGTAAGTGACAGGCGTTGCTTGCAGACATTGCACGGCGTTCGTTGCTTGGCGCGCCAAGTCAGTACGCAGCACGGCATCGTCTCTGCATGACCTAACATCTAACATGAGCAGTACATTCTGCTCAGAAAATTGCACAGAAACCTGCAGAAACAATTATTTTGATTCTGCAGCAATACCAAGCTGCAGTCATCGACAGCATTCGCGATGCACGACACCAACACCGACTTCAGGTAATTCAAACCCAGCGAGAATGAGCACCATAAAAATGGAAAATGAGACCATGCTGCGTCATACGCATCACCAAGCATCAAAATTGAGCATTGGCTGCGCAACCTTCTGCTTCTTGGCAGCAGGAGCAGCAGCAGCAGCAGCTGCCCCTGCCCCTGGTGCTGCGCCTGCAGTGCCAGCCGGCTTACTACTGCCTGGTGGGGGCTCAAGAGCTGCCTGATGTATGTACTTGCCAACACCTGCACGCTGTGTTGCTGCTGTGTTGCTGGCGCCTGGATTGCTGAACCAGCTGCTGCGTTTGCTGTCTGGGTCGTCTGGCTGCCCTGCATTTTCCTGCGACCAGACAACGCCACAGCACAGCACCGGCACAGCAAACACAGCAGCCTGAGCAAAAACGAGCGATTGTTCCAGAGTGTTAGGGCACTTTATCAAATCCGGTTGAATGCAGGCTGCTGAACTTGTCATCACGGGGCATTAAGCTTGACGGCGGCAGCTTGTTATGCTGCTTAATGTGTTTTGGTAAGCGTACGCACACATAGACTGCATGCACTAGCACAACAACAAATAGGCCTGGGCGGCTTGCTGTGCAGATGGTGCAATTTGCTGTCTCATCAGAGGCTGCATCATGAAACCGTGTAACTGCACACCTGCTTCTGCTTTTCCTGCTGCTTCTGCTTCTGCTCCTCCTCCATTTCCTGGAAGGGGTTGGTAAAGATGGTGGCACCTGTGATCTTGATCTCCTGCATGCGGCAGCAGCAGCAGCAGCAGCAGCATCAATGACAGCGTCAGCATGTATGTATGCGCTCAATGGTGATCAATGAGTGTTAGCAGCAGCAGCAGCAGCAGCAGCAGCAGCAGCAGCAGCAGCAATTAATGCGACAGCATGTATGTATGCGCTCAAAGGTGATCAACGAGTGTTAGCAGCCAGCAGCAGCAGCAGCAGCAGCAGCAGCCAGCAGCAGCAGTAGTAACAGCAGCTGAGGCAGCGCAGCGCATGATTGAGTATTACAGCAGCGCCAGTGGCACAAACCGTATCAGAAGCAGCAGACATGACAGCAGCCTGAAGTTCCCGCAGGCCGCCGCTGCTGGAACTCCTGCAAGCAGCGCTTGCTGCAGCATCAGCAGTGGAGCTTCCTCCTCAGGCGGAGCAGATAGCCGCGGTGAAGATGTGCCGCACCACTGAAGGTTTTACGTCGACAACATGCTCATCCCGGGGTGGCTCGTACGACTTGAGGATGGTGACCGACCCGCATGCAAATGAATCTCTGTCAAGAAGATGAAAATGAATGCTGCTGTCAGGACAGCTTGATCAAGCCGCAGATGCAGTGCCTTTCTCACTCCGCCTGCCCACCTGCAGCGGCCGGTCCTCGTCGTCTGTCGTGACGCGCTCCATCAGGCTGAGCACCTCCAGCCCGCCCACCACGCGGCCAAACACGCTGTGCTTGTAGTTGAGGTGCGCCGCGCTCCTGTAGGTGATGAAGAACTGGCTGCCGTTGGTGCCTGGCCCGCTGTTGGCCATGCTCAGGATGCCGCGCCCGCTGCAGCAACGACAGGCACACATGTGCGCCGACAGATGACCGGCCAGCGCAGAGCACGAGGTGATCTACAGCGTGGAGTGCAAGCTGCTGGTGACCAACCAGCAGTCAGAGGGGACACATGAGAATGGGCTTCCATGGCCAGAGCAATGGAAGCGGGGTTGGTGGCAGGTTCAAGCGCTCAACACAGCATAGGGTGCATGACATCAAAATCATCTACTGGTGTCCGGCCCTTTGTGGCCGTGCTCGCAGTGCCTCACCCGCACTTGGCCACCGAGAGCCATGGAAAATAATGACCAAGGCCCCTGGTACGCAGCCGCTACAGCCGAGCTTTTAAACACGCAAAACGCGCATTCACGGCAAACATCGCCTGCACAAGCAGCGCACCTGTGCACACCACACACAACATGAGGCATGCACTGCAACGCCCAAACAGGAGGTGACCTCAAGCTACACGCAGACGCGCGCAGCCACCGCCCACCTGTGCAGCAGCCTGCTGTCCAGCTCGTCCTTGAAGCTCGGCCCGTAGATGCTCTCACCACCCAGCCCTGTGCCTGTGGGATCACCACCCTGCAGTCAAGCCACAGCAGCAGGAGCAGGAGCAGCAGGGGCATGTGGGCCTGCAAAATGGTCAAATGACACGTTCTAGCCGCTGCAGACAAACTACAGCTGCAACTGGATCGGGCCATGCGGACGGGTGGCAAGCGCAGGTTGAAGCTGGCACGAGTTGCACCAAACTCACGGTGAAGTTCCCACGACGCACCTGGATCATGAAGTTCTTGATGCTCCTGTGGAACAGCGTGTCATTGTAGTAGCCCATTTCACAGAGGTATATGAAGTTCTCGGTGGTGCGCGGCGCAATGTCGCAGTGAAGTTCTATGCTCAGGTCACCCAGGCTGGTGTGTAACCGCAGGTAGCCTTTCTTGCTCGGGTTGCGCTCCACGAGCTGCAGCTGCCGCTCTGACTTGGTCTGCGCTACAGCAATGGTTGACGTGAATGCACGCGCTGTGGCACCTGCAAGCACGACAAGGAGCAGAGGCACACACGTCATGACTACCTCTCTGTCTGCAGACGTGTTTGCTCAGCAGTGCTGTGATAGTGAGACCAGCAGGCCTGTGCAGCAATGCCCATGGTGAGAGCACCACCAGCTGTCGGTGCGCTGCAAGCAGCATCAGTGAAAAACCAGCACACGGCGCACACACTACTTCCGCTCAGTCCACCTGTAGTATGCTGCCAAGCACCACGCGCCAAGCACCGTATGCCAGGACCCCACCTGTAGTGAAGAAGCTCTGCTTGTACTGCGCGTGGTGCGCGTCGTACCACGCCTTGGGGTTGTGCCGCGCGGCGATTGCAGCAGCGCCCGCGGCGCCCCCTGCCGCGGCCTCCTTCTGCGCCGCCCGCTTCTGCAGCTGCTTCACGCCCGCTGCCGTGCTGTAGTCGTCCGTGTCCCACGTCACGGCTCCGGGCTTGAAGTCCGGCAGCTTCTGCCGCCCAGGGCCCGTCAGCCGCCAATCCTTCTCAACACCACCCGCAGCCAGCAGCCAGCAGCAGCAGCAGCAGCACCTGCTGCTGCGCCTGGCTTGCTGCCTGCGCCTGCAGGCTGCTGCTGCTGCTGCTTGGAGCCGCCCTTTGTGGCTGCTGCTGCTGACCTCCTGCGCACGGCTGCCTCTGCCAGCAGCCGCTGAGCCTCGGCCCGTTTGCCGCCGCCGCCTGCAGGCACATGCAGCAGCATATGGACAAACCGCCAAACACCTGGCATCAGACGGCGCTTTGTCACACCAGCTAGTGAAACTGTTAGTATAAGCTGGAAATGGCATCGGAAGAGACAGAGAGCAAGTACGTGCAAGGCCAAACGGTGCATGCCGTTTGAAGGTGCCGGCTCGCGGCCTGCGCCAAGCCATAAGTCAGTGGGGCAGCCACACAGCTTATCTGCCCATCCACTATGTTTTATCCTGCTGTGTTCCTGTCCGCTGCTCACTGCTTACCCCCCCCTCAACCCCCAGCGAGGGCAGCGACCGACAGACAGCAAGTTCTCATACGCTCCAATGTGTGCCCATGGGTGCCTGCTGCAGCCTGAGCAACGCAGATTGCTGCTCCTTGAGTTTTGGACACAACGTTGGCTGCTTTGTGTGGTGTTAATCTGGCATTTCCAGGTATAATGTGTCATGATTGTGGAGCACTGGCTCCCCAGGCACAAACCAGAGGGATATGATTGCTTGCTTATAGTAATAATGGTCGCCTGCTGCATGCATTACAACATGACACATGCTGCATGCTTCGTTACAAACTGCCCACCTCCCCAGCCATCGGTAGGCACCATCACAGCGTTGGCCCAGATGCCATACCAGGCATGCATCAGCAGGTAAGCCGCACAGGCTGTGCCCACCTGCTCTCAAAGCGTCTGCCGCCTCCTGCGTGCCCAGTGCCCCCAGGGCGCGCTGCATGTCCTGGTTCACGTTGCGCAGCGCTGCCCCCTCGCCCTGCTCTTTGTCATCATCGTCAGCTGCCAGGTCCTGCAGCAGCGACAGCAGCAGCAGCAGCAGCAACAGCAGCAGCAGCAGCAGCAATAACCAACGCAGACCTCTCAGCGTGAACAGCCACACGCATGGACACGCTACAAGCCAGCGCTGCCAGCACAACCAATGCATGCACGTGCAATGGCGTGCTATGGGAGCTGCTGACATAGCAACTGGCCAAGCTGTCTGCATTTGCAGGGATATGCAGCTGCCTGTTTGCTGAGACTCACGAATTTGACGTGGTGGAACTCGCTGATCAGCCTGCCAGACACATTGAGAGGGTCCTGGAGGGACGAGGTCAAGCACAGGTGCCACGTGCAGTAGCAGCAGCAACAGCATCAGGACCAGCGTCAGCATCAGCGGGAGCACAACACGTCATCAAGAGCAGCTTGTACAACCACTGGGCAGACAAAGTGCATCTCAAGCAAGAATAGCCAGTGAGTGCAGCTGCGGTCGTGGCTTCTCCTGCCATGCCCGGCACTAAGTGGCACGTCGCAAGACCAGCCAGTTGCGGCTGTCACTCCTACATGTGCCCTGACGCTGCCCCTCTGCCCTGGCAAGCCCTCCAACCCCCTGATGCAGTACCCCTCAGCGTGCCAGCCCTGCACCTGCAGGTGAATGATGTCCTTGCGCGTGAAGGGCTCCTCGGTGAGCAGGTCCTTCCAGTTCTTGGGCTTGATGCACAGCTCCTCCAGCGCATCATAGCTGTACACATTGCCTGCAGCAGCGGCAGCGGCAGCGACAGCAGCAGCAGCAGCAGCAGCAGCAGCAGCAGCAGCAGCAGCAATAATAGGGCAGTTGTGTATGTACTGGCTGCTGGGTAACTGCACGGTGAGGCCCCCAACCCATGTACGCCGGCAAGCCATCCCTACTCGCTGGCACAGCAGCATGACTCGGTACATGTGGCGTCGCCAAGTGGTAAACCTTTGGATGCATGGATGACTGGACGTATTGCCGCAGCTGCCGGCTGCCGGCCTTGCTGTCCTGTGCAGTGTGCTGGTGCAGTGTGTGCTGAGCCCACCTGTGTTCTTCACTGCTGCAATGTGGGTATGAGGCGTGAAGACCTTGCTGGTCACTGGGCAGGCATACTCGCCATCTGGAAGGGACAGGCAGGCAGGCAGGCAGGCAGGGGCAGAGGCACAGCAAGCGATTCAAGCAGGCAGAAAGAACAGGGAGAGCCGGCAAGCACTCTAAGCAGGCAGGTAGGCAGGCAGAGGCAGAGGGGACGGCAGCAGGCAGGCAAGCAGGTGAAATCAGGATTGCAGCTACTTGCTTCTCGTGTTGCTGCATGGTGGTGTGAGCAGCTGCTGCTTGCCCAAGCAGTCCTGCACCGGCTACCCCTGTTCCTGCAAAGGCAGCTGTTGCAGCTAGCAGCTGCTGAAGGCAGCGACGTGGCATCGCATGCAAGAGCGACTGTGCCCCCTGTTCCTGCAAGAGCAGCTGTTGCAGCTAGCAGCCCGCCGTTGCTGCTGGTCGGGCACCATGAGCACTCAGACAGGGCCCGGGCCTGGTTACTGTCGGCCCTATCTGCTGCAGGCAGCCACCAGCTCAAGTGCTGTACTGCCAACTTATGGTGGTGCCAAACTGCAGCACCAGCTGCCGATGTCAGCCGAGCCCTGGGGTTGACTTTGCTGCTGGCTGTGCTCCTGTCGCGCTGTGCAGCTGCAGCCCTGCTGCCCTGCTGCTGCTACCACCACACGCTCAATCCTGTTGTTGTCAGTAACAGGCCCTGCCTAGCTGCACTCCTGTGGCATCTAAGCCGTACATGGTCACTGAGGTTCAGCGGTGCCCCTGTTGCGGCTGCCGCCCTTACTGCTGCTATCCTTGCTGCTGCTGCTGCTGCTGCTGATGCTGATGCTGATGCAGTCTGCCACTATCAAAACTGTTGCTACGAGTTCAGGTCTGCCCACCTGCGTTCTTGTGGTAATTGAGCTGTATGAGGTCCCCCAGCTCCAGGGGAGCCCCAGTGACTGGGTGCTTGCCATACTTCTTGACATACGGCACCACATGCACGATGTCATACACCGTGCCATCTTCGGTGCACACCGGGTCCTCAAAAGGAGTGAAGGTTATTGCACAGCAGTTGAATGGCAGGCGCTGAAATGGTGCGCGCTTCTTATCCTTGTAGCCGCCCCATTCCTCCTTGTGCTCCTTGGCTGTGATGTAGCCTCTGTCTTTTTGAGCGCGCTTCTTGCCCATCGGGCACTACTCAAGTGCCAAGCAGGCGCTGCTGATGGCGTGCGGTGTTGTGCTAGGTGGTGGTGGTGGTGTGCAGCAGAACAGCAGCAAAGGGGCCTAAAAGGCCCCGCAAGTACTCAGCAGGATCCAGCAGGTGCTTTTGGTTGCTTCTTTGGTATTGAGAGTGTCGATGCAGCCAAAGGCTGGGCACCGCTCGAGCGTCAGCAGTGCGCACGGGCCGGTGAAGCTGCAGATGAGCAGTCAGAGGACGCACCGCAACCAAGCATCAGCTAATAGTGACTTGACACACCGATCATACTTAACCAATGGCTTCACATAAGGCAAGGAACCTGCGCACTGCTGAAACCCTGCTTGTCGTGTCATCCTGTACAAAACATGTTCTGTCAATTGCTGTATCTGCCTACCACTACGCTGCAACGGCTGTCGGCACGCAAGGACTTTCACAATCTGGGCATACTGGCGTTTGCAGGCTGCGCAGCAAAGGCGTGCAGTTGTGCGAGAATGCTGTAAGGGCCTTTTGTGCCTGCATGTAGGCTGTGCTTAGATCAGGTTTTACCTTTGCCTGGAATGCTTGAGCCGGCTGGCCCGTTGTGTAGGTAAGATTGGCATTTCATATAGGCTGCAACCAAGTTGCTGTAGCGGCTGCTGCAACTGCTGTGCCTGCGCTCTTGTCCCCAGCGACAGAGCAAGTCAATTGAAGTGAGCGCAACATGCATCTCAGAGATTCGAGGCCGTGCAACTACTGGCTACAGTTCAGCAGCTCATTGGTTTTGTGCTTAAATGCTCAAGAAAGGGATGCTGTACAGGTGCTTTGTCTTCTGTAAGCGCAGGAGACTCTGTGCGGTGACATCAGCTTGTAGGATTTCTGTCACCCAGGTGTTGTTTTGTTGGCTTGCAGGACTTCAAGCAGCACGTGCTGCAAGCATGGCCTCCTCCAGCGATGCAAGCAGTGTGGAAGCTGCTGCCACCACTGCAGCAGTGCCAGCAGCAGCAAGCACCCACGTGTTGTTGGCAGCAGCGGCAGCAGGGACAGGGGCAGCTGCAGCCGCCAAAAGCAGAGCGCCAGCGCTGGCAGAGCAGCTGCAGGAAGGCAATTCAAGTGCCAAAGGCACATGCAAGCACCGCAGCTCCACTAGGCGGTGGTACATGCAGGTTGGGTTTGATTGGGGCAGGTTGCGCACATTACACGACAGCTTGTTGAAGGCAGCCTGCGCATATGACCTGGCGCTGCTTGCGCTATACGGCCATAATGTATCAGCTGATAGGCTCAACTTTGCACCGGCCACTTACCAGCAGCAGCAGGTGGACGCCATGGCAGCGCTGGTGTGGCAGCCGGCCACACTGGCAGCAGGCCTTGGAAGCGCTGCGAGCGGATACAACTGCGGAAGATGTAGCAGCTATGCAGGCAGCTGAAGCTGCAGTGGCAGATTCGGTAGCGATGGCGCTGGCTGTTGCACCAGCAGCAGCAGCGCACCTGGCGGACGGCATCAGGCACAAGAGTGTGTTCTGGGAGCAACGCAGCAGCTGCAATCCTGGTTGGTAAGGGTGCGGTTTTTCGGCGGCAGTTTCCAGAAGGGCTTCAGCAGCTGCCTGGAGGCGTGCTGTGCTGCTGACCTGGCACGCATAGCCATTCACGGCCGTGCAGCAGCATGGAAGGTGCAGCTCAACCTGCCTGCCGCAATGTGCACGCAGCAGCAGGTTGCTGCATGGCAGCAGCTGCTGCAGGTGCAGCCACCCAGCATGAAGCAGGCAGATGATGACTGCTGGACAGCAACGGCAGCAGGCAGGGAAGCGCTGCACGCTGCAGAGGAAGCGCTGTCGCAGGCAGTGGCGGCAGTCTGTGATAGCGACACAGCAGTGGCACAGCAGCTGCCAGACAGCAGGCTTGAGGTGAAAGGGGCATCCTTGGACTGGCTGGTCACACATGATGGCAGCCCACCGTGGGTGATGACAGCTAGCAGGTGGGGCAAGTCTGTCAGCAGGGCCTTTGGCACGCAGCTGGAGGCAGCTGTTGCCTTCGACCTAACACAGCTGGCACTGCGTGGAGATTTGGCGCGCCGCAACATGAACTTCCCGCTGTGTGCTTATCAGCCCAAGCATGTGGCTGGTGCCAGCTGCTGCGGCACTCGCAGCCAAGCTGGGTGCTGGCCCCTGCAGAGGCAGTCCTGGCTGCTGTGATTGAACAGGCAGCAGAGGATGCCGTCAGAGAAGCAGCAGCATCAGCGCTGGAGGCCGCACCCGCTGCTGCAGCACAGCTGCGGGCAGGCAGCAGGATGGGGAGGTGCGTACGCAGAAATAGGCACGGCCGGCCCTGGGCAGCGTTCTTGGGGTTTGCAGATGCCAAATACACCGAGGCATTCAGCAGCCGCCTGGAGGCCTGCTGCGCTGCTGACCTGGCACGCCTTGCATACATGGCCCTGCAGCGGAGCGCCTGCGCCTCAACCCGCCTTCAACGTTATACCAGCAGCAGCACATTGCCGCATGGCAGCAGCTGCTGCGGCTGCGGCGCCCGGACTGGCAGCTTGTGCAGTACGATCCTGCTGCAGCAGCCGCAGCAGCCGGAGCAGCAGTGGAGCGCGCGATGAAGGCAGTGGTGGCAGATGCAGCAGCAGGAGCTGTGAATGCAGCCCCAGCAGAAGCAGCTTTGTTGGCTGGTGACCAGACTCCACCTTACGGCAGCTGGGTGGTGCGGCTGCAGCTCCGCTGGTGCATGTCGGTGCACAGCAGTGCCCTGCAGGGCCAACGAAGACTGCACAAGTCGTTTGCCAGCGGTGTGCAGGCGGCATGCGCAGCTGACCTTGCGCGCCTCGCCATTAGCGGGCATGCGCCGGCAGTGATGAAGTGCCTGAACTTTCCTGCGGCTGTCTACCCCCAGCAGCAGGTAGCAGCCATGGCAGCATACCTGAATGCACAGCGACCTGGTGCTACGTTGGCTGTGACAGCAATGCGGGAGCACAGCAGCAGCAGCAGCAGCAGCAGCAGCAGCAGCACCAGCAGCAGTGGCAGCAGCACCAGCAGCAGTATCACTGCCACGGGTGGTGTCGGATTACACACATGCCAGCTGCTGAGAAGTGCCGGGCGAGTGAAACAGTCAATGACAGTGCGTGCTGCTGCAGATGCAGCGGCAGCAGAGGCTGCAGCGGCTGCCTTGATGGCAGCAGCTGACGTAGCCGCATTGTTCGACGCGGCAATTGCCCGCCCGTCGAGCACCAAAGGCGTGTCATTTGGTCACAAGCGTTGGCACACGAAAATCAATAATGTGGGAGACACGCGGCTGGAGAAGCCCTGCGAAACCTGCCTGCAGGCAGCTTGCGCTGCTGACCTGGCGTACCTGGCCTTCGGCAAGCCAGGGCCCACCAACCTGCCCCGCAGCACCTACACAAGCCAGCAGGTGGCAGCCATGCGGGAGCTGCTGCTGCTGCTGCTGCTGGAGCGGCCAGGGAGGAGGGCGGCGCTACAGCATGCAGCAGAGCACCGCGATACCATGGCAGTGTCAGCAATCACCACAGCGCAGCTGGCTGCCTTGAAAACGGCGGCAGTCAGTGCAGCAGCAGCGGCTGCAGCCTCTATGCAAGGCTCTGCTGAATCGCAGCAAGCACTCAGCCCGGCTCAGCCGCTGCAGCAGTGGTGGTCAGCCGGTTGCCATATCGGTGGGCAGAGCTGGAGGGTCAGTGTTCGCATTAATGTCGCAGGGCCACGCACCATTCACATTGCCACAGTCAAAGATGCAACCACTGCTGCGTGTGCTGCTGACTTGGCACGCCTTGCCGTGCTGCCTAGCGCGTCTGGCACCGATTACAGGCTGAACTTCCCTGCATCAACCTACAGTAGTCAGCAGGTGGCAGCCTGCGGAGCGCTGCTGACTGCGCGCTTCCCAGGGGTGAAGCTGTCTACTGCTGATGCAGCAGTGGAGAACAGCGCACACTGCAGCAGTGGTACGAACGGCAGTGGAAGGTGCCAGGGCATAAACCAGCTGCTACATCAGCCGATCATGTGTGGGAGTGGCCAGGCAGCTGGAGCTTCTGCAGCAGTGCAGCAGGCAGCCTATGCAGAGCGGCCGGTTGACCTGCAGAAGCATTGGCTGCCGCTGCAGCAGCAGCAGCAGCAGCAACAGCAAAATGCTCAGGGCTGCAGGCAGTGGCCAGCAGCAGCAGCAGTTGGTTGCAGCAGTTGGGGTGGCCAGCTGCAGCTGCGGCAATGCCAACAAGCCAGGATGGTGAAGCAGCAGCAGGCAGACACAATGCAGCCCGCTGCACCGAGGCCAGTTGTAGGTGTGCATGGGGTGTTGGTGAGCAGGACCAAGAGCAGGGTTCAGCCGGTGGTGCAAGCAGGGTGCTGCCTCCTGTGTTGGTGTCAGCTGCAGCGGCGGCTGGCAGGGCAGGCGTAAAGGGTGTGCGGGTGTGGTGATGTGTGTGTAGTGCTGCGCTGCCTTATGAGCTACTGCGAGCGCAGTACTCTATACTTGTAGTCAAACTACGGACAACAGCTGCACTCTGGCAACGGCCATTTTCTGACATTCGTCAGACCTCTGCAGATCCGCGTCAGATTCATGTCAGACATGCCTCCTGTGTCTGAACTGCTGTCCTGGGATTCAGATGCTGTTCAGACTTGATGTCCAGCAAGTGTTGTTTATCAATGCCACATGCTACTCAATGTGTTTGTAATGTTACAGAGGTCTATTTTTAGCGCACTGGGCTCTTGTACGGGACACACACAGTCCGTGATCATCAGGCACACCTCATGTTACTGTCACTGTCAGCCACTGCTAGCCGGTTGAAATAAGCGCCGTTTGATGCGACTGGCTACAGCTACTGACTACAGTTCAATTTGAATACTCACACCGTCTGTAAACAAATACAAGCAACGCGTTTCGGGCTCTTCGCCCTTCATCAGGCTTGATGTACTGAAAAACATGCGGATCAATAAGTACTCGCCATCAGGCACGTGCCATCAGGCACACACATAACAACAGGGTGCAGGTTTTTGGTTGAGGTCACTGGTCATTTTGCCAGTGGCTCGAACCCTCAACCGCACTGCATGAATGCAAAACATTCGGGGATGTTGTGATGAATTCAGGGTGAGAGCCACTGGCAAATGACCAGTGACCTCACCCAAAAACGGCCAGTCAGTGACTGGCCTTCACTAAGAGTGACCCCAGGTTCCTGCCTTTTGTGATTGCAACAATCGGCCTTTCAGGTACCAAGTTGTGCAGGGCTTCACCACCATTTGCATAGGCATCCCGGAACAGCTGTTGTAGCTGCAGTTCAGGCATAAGCTGTGCATATGGCACCACCAGAACAGACTTGCTGTTAGCAGCTGCAGCTGTGCTACTGCTGCCTGCAGACAGGTACTGCTGCCGTTGTGAGAAAGACATACGGCTGGTAATGCTGGCAATCAGACGCTGAGGACCCCTCTGGCGCAGCCGGTGCACAAATTTGCGCACCATGCAGTCAGAAGTCCCAGGTGGCATTGTACGACACTGTGTGATGGCTGTGACAGTTTACTGACATTGTGTAGAAACATACTGTTGACTGCCATTGTAAACACTTACAGACAGCACATCCGTTCATCAGCTGGCTGCTTAATTGCAATGGTTCCATGTAGACTGTCACCATATTCGCTAATTGTTCAGTGTGCAGTGCCTCATGCATGCGCACTCCATGGCATGCGCGTACATGCACCTAGGACTTGGTGGTGGGTTTTGCTGCTCCTGGTGACGGTGGGACCGTGTGTGTGTGTGTGTATGATTTTGGTTAATGATGCAAGGTGTTTGTGTTGCCAGCTGCCTCAGAATGTTATACTGGCTGCTAGTAGCTCACAGCTGTATCTGATGTGCATCCATCTGTGATCTGACGTTGCCTCGGACAGGTGTCTGACGTCCATAGCTGGCATCTGACATATGTATGTCTGACTTATATTCGACAAGTATTGTAATGTCCGATAAATCTGCCCTTCAGATGCTGTCCTACACATTTCAGACTAGTGTCCGACACAGGTCAGATGCTGTCCCCTGGATCGGACATCAGTCGGAAAGTGGATCTGAACTACATCTGCCTGTGTCTGACAAAGCGTGTTTGCCAGAGTGCTGCCCAAGAACATTAGATGTACTGTTGATTGCAGTGCGGGTTTTGGTACTGCCAGCCTGACGCACCACTATAGTAGCTATATTGGACATATCAACAACAGTGTCTGTGGCTAAACTCTGTCTGAATTGCTGTGTCGTGCAATAGCCAGATGCATTGCTGGCAGGTAAAATTGAAATCAGCCACCCTGTGCGTGCCACTGATGCCATCATGTGGCACAGCACCCGTCGATATGCTGCTGAATTCATGCACTGGCCGCAGCGGCTGCTGGCATGTATTATCATGTTCTTTATGTAATGCCGTAAAAGTAGTGTGTGTATCACACACATTTGCTTCGGCTGCAGCTGCTGCTGCCGCCGCTCGGGTGCAACACAGCGCTGTGTCTGGTACACAGTATGCAGCAAGCTGCTGGTCTGATACACAGTATGCAGCCAGCAATGCAAGCAAGCTCAGATATGTGCAGTTGCCAGGCTTTGTTTCTGGGTGCTGCAGCATTTCCTGAGGCTGCCTCCGCCACCAGACAGCCGTATGGTGCACGCTGCAACTTAGTGGCACTGAGTGCAGCAAGGCAGCCGTGACAGCAGCTGTGTGTCTGGATGCAGATCTGCATCCAAGTGCACGGCAGCAGAGTGTTGCAGTGCTGGTGCTGCCAAGGCGGGCAGGTGATAAAAAGGAAGGGATGCAGCAACTCCTTGCAGGACAACAGGTGACTTGCACAGTGAGGAGGGGACAAATGTCTGCCTGCTGCTGCCAGCCTCTTAGGTAGGCTCGTTCATCGAGACCTGGTTGTGCTGCATCCACGATGCCGTGTGGTGGGTGAGGGTGCATGGATCCATGCTGCTGTGTTGCCAGTGTGCTGGTATCAGGCAGTACTACTAGCACCTATAGGTGACTGCGTTGGCTGTTAGGCACCTCGCTGTGCTCCTGCTGCTTGTGCTTCTCGATAGCACGCCTTGAAAATTAAACAAAAGTATTATTACACTGAGGTCGGCCGAGGTGGGCCTTGACAACCGCAAACCCTTAAATGACCTGGGCGGCGCGCCAAAGTGACCGTGGTGACAATTGCGCGGGTGTCAAGCCTACCTCACAGTGTTCGCCTTCTCCGAGCATTACACATGTTGGATACAGCCACCATATATTCTCAAAATGATGACCAGCTACACCAGTTGCCAGTACGGCAGCTCCTCCGACAGCATTGCCATACTCGATGGCGCAGTTGTGGTAAAAGCAGAGGCAATTGACCTCAAAGGCGAACCCGCCACGAAGTCCACTGCATACTTTTTGCAAGAGGCCTTTCGGGTGAGTGCTTCGGCGGGGTTGGATGCAGTACGTGTGGCGAACTGCTCCATCTACAGGTGCATCCGTTTGAATGGCTGTTGCAGAGCAGGTCTTGCATTTCAACGTCCATTCCACACAAATCACGAACCCCTTCATGAGGCGGCTGCACAGGCAGTATACTGCGGCCTGGCAGCTGCTGCTGTGTCTCCTTGCAACAACAGCAGCAGCTCAATTGCTAGCTATAGCCCAGCAACGGCAATGCGTCTGCTGCTTCCCTCTCCTGACGTCGGCCTGCTGTCTGCTGCTGTGACAACTGATTGCAGGGCCGCATCCGCCACGAGAAGGTATTGCGCAAGCAGGGATACCTGCGGCTGCAGGCCACCAGCAACTTCAACCTGGGCATCATCCGCTTCCTAGTCTGCACGCAGCAGGCACTGCAGACCAGGTGGCTGCCAGCGTGGCTGCTGCAGTGGCCACCTGCGCCTGGAGCAGGCCACCGCAGCGGCGCAGCAGCAGCAGCAGCCAGCAGCAGCAGCAGCTGCCCAGGCTTGCGCACGCAAGATCTTTGCCAGCTTCAGCAGCGACGACACGCTGGCGGCGATCATGGTGGTGAGCAAGCAGCAGCACTGCTGAGCAGCAGCACCCTGGCGCATGCATGCTACACTTGCGTGGGCTGTTTGCATGAGGAGTGCATGCCTCTACCGCTGTTTTCCAGCTCTGCCATGCGGTGCTGACCTGCGCTGCTGCGGATTGCTGCTGGCTGCAGGTGCTGCCTGAGCAGCCCCCTGTTGAAGGTCCCACCAACCCCTCAAGAGCAACCCTGATGCAGGTGAGAGCGCGACTGCTTGCTGAGGCCAGCGCTGCTTGCAGAGTGCCATGCGGCCATGCCCGTGCCACACAGCTGCGTTGTGATGTGCTGTGCAGGCAAAGCACCCTCCGGCTGTTGCTCTGTGTGCTGACGTTGCCGCTGCTGCAGTGAAAGCACCAGCGTGGTGCTGCGTTGTTGCTGCTGCAGTGAAAGAGCTACCATGGGTCTGTGCTGAAGCTGGTCAAGAAGAGCTCATGGTACCTGGCCTAGAACGAGGCCCTGGTGGCAGCACGCAGCACCCAGGCAGGCCTCATCAACAGGCTACTGGCGGCTGCCAGCAGGAGGGCCTGCCGAGCTTGCTGGCGCAAGACATGCTGCAGCAGGGCGTGCTGCCCAGCGTGGTGGCAGAGGTGGTGCAGCAGGTGAGGGCCCTGAGACCGCCGCGGCAACATGAAACATCCAGCAAATGATGCACTGCCGCACCGTCCAGCATGAACACACCACACACCACCGTGTAACTGCGCAGTGTTTGTTTGACCATGTCTGCTTCATCTATCACGGTGTTGCATGTTTTGACTGATGATGTTTGGGGCAGTTGTGGAGCAGGTCAGTTCGTTTCAAGGCGTGTCGCTGGCTATCCTGTGCACACTTGGGGTGTGTGGATAGGTGGAAACACAACGAAGCTTTGCTTCTTTTTCTCCTGCTCCTGTGGGGCACAAAGCTAATGGCGTTGATGCCATGCTGTAAAGGATAACATGATGATGACCACACCACCATGCACACAACAAGGCACACGCACTCACCAGTCGCCTGCCTGCCGCCCTTGCCTGCTGCCACAGCTGCGAGCTGCGCGCTACCTCCTGCCCAAGGCGACGACAGCTGCTGCACGAAGCCGTGGCAGCAGCAGAGTCTGGCGCTGTGCCGTGCCGCGCAAGCAGCCGCTGCAGCACCACCAGCAGCAAACGCATCTGCGGCGGCAGCAGCAGCAGCAGCAGCAGCAATGATCCTTGCACGGTGTCTGACGGCAGCACGGCTGAAGCCGATGACAGCAGCAGCAGCAGCAGCAGCAATGATGCCGGCACAATGTCCGACTGCAGCACGGCTGAGGCCGATGGCAGCAAGAGCAGCAGCATCATTTACAGCGCGTGCCCTGAGCAGCGGGCACCACCACCTGGCAGGTGGGTGGGTGGTGCCGTGCGCTGGGCTAGAGCCACAGCAGCAAAGGTGCGCCTGGCAGGCCGGGCAAGTCGGGCTTGGGTGCCTCGCTCTTTGGCTCCTGCTTTGGCAGGAGTGGCAGCGCAGCTGTCGTGTGCTGAGCCAGCCGGGGTGCTGGCGTGTGCGCAGGCTGGTGGGCTTGCAGGCAGCGGCAGGGCAGCGGCGAGCAGTTTGGAGCCGTCCCTGCAGCCCTACAGCAACCTAGCACGCTGTGCATAGAACCAGCCCGACAGCCGGGCAGCAAAAAGGGGTGGCGCATACACTCAATTATCCAAGGTGCTTTGCAAAGTGTGGTGTTGAGGGGGCAGCTGCTAATACAGCAGCTAGCGTGCAGGTGTTACTTCTGAGTTGCTGAATTCTGCAGCCAAGCAGCCAGCTGCTAGCGTTTTTGGGTTTGTGAGGTTGCTTGGGTTGTTGCGAGCTTTGCTGTGGTGAAGTTGGCCGCACATGCATTAAAGTGGGGTGCATTTGCCAATGTTGTATCAATGGTCCAACAGGTGCGACGTGCTGCAAAAAGCAATATGGATTTGGCAAACCAACATGGATTTGCCAATCCAAGTGTACCATACTTTCGAAAGAGGGACTACAGCTGCAGAAACTGATGTTGAATTGCGATGGGCCTCTTGTGGTCCAATGTGCAGGCCTGCGTCTGGTACCCACTCCCTTGTTTGGTGGAGCATTTAATGTAATGTTTTGTGGTGTTCAATGGCATGTGGATGCTGCTGTAGGTTCACTAAGGCAGAACACCACCTGTGGCAGGGCACCTTGAAACACTTTGCTCAGCAACTGTTACGAGCCTGTAAGGACTGCCAACACAAAAATTGGTAAGTTTCAAGTATGTAAATATGGACAGGAGACATCCCGTCACCGACACAATGCGTTGCTGTGCAAGATTGTCAGGATAATGTCAGGACAAAGGGCCCTCTATTTTACAATACAATACAATACAGTAGTACAGGACTGAACCTGCTTCAGGCACTAGCCCAGCGAGCCGTTGTTCCGCTCATGAGGGTTTCTTGTAATTGTACCCAGTTTCTTCTTCATTGTTTGGGCGATCAAAACCACCCGCACAAATCCGTCAATTCCAGTTGCTTTTTTAGCCCAGCCACGGGCGGTCGGACCGGGATTTTGTCAGCAGGACTGTCAGGACAAAGGACCCTCTACCAGGGCTTGCAACCACATCGATGTGCACGTGTTGAATTTTACGAGCTGACGGCTCCAATTTTACAAAAAGTGGAAATGGGCTTTGATCGGTTGGTCGAAATTAATCAATAAACAGGGGTAGTTTCGACCAGATCTCCCACCAGAATGCACCTGCCGGCCCGGAACACACCCACTCAGGGCCACCTGGTCGAAATTGGCCAAGGCCTTTCGACTGAAACGCAGCATGCCTGGATTGGGGTTGATCCGAGCACATGTATGTGTATCAAGGCATATAGTCTGTCTGCAATAGTGCGCCGACGCTTGTTGCTGCCCTGGCGAGTGTTACGTTTATGTGATGTGATAGCATCGTTGTCACAGCAATCATCTTGCCTTTGTGCTTGTAGTGCTGCGTTTGTCAGCGTTTTGAGTTCTTTGAGCTTTCACCAGTTTGCCACTTGAGACAAGGTTGCCTATGGACCTTTTGGAATTTGCACATAATGTTGCTTTTTGATGCCACCTGAGCCATGCTGACATCCATATTTGTTTCTCGGTTGTGCTGTTGTTTGAGGAGTATGCTGCCCCCACAGAGGAGGGCCACAACCCCCATCCTGGTTTGTTGCGTGGTTCACCGTGCCACCTATGCTGCTACCAGATATTGTGCCCTTTTGCATGGATTTACCGCTAGGCTATACTGTACGTTGGCTGCTTGTGTGTGCATGCTCTGCCTCTCTTTCCCCCCTTTGGTTGTGGAGAGACATTTTGGACCCATGAGCCTTGTTTGGCTCCTTTCTGAGTTCTGAGCTCCCTGAGCTTGTTGAGGTTGCGGCTTCTTTCGGCTGATGGTCTTCTTTTGAGTTTTGTGGACCCCATGAGCCTTGTTTGGCTCCTTTGCGGGTGGGCCAGTGGCCCTACTTTGGTGGTAATTCGGTGAGTGGTCAAAATCGCGAATTGGTGGTGGGGATCCCTGTCCTCTACAGAGATCTCTGTCTTGATTAAGCCTATTGGCGCCATGGCGGTGCCGTGCCATGTACCTACCTTACCAGTGCCATATGTACATGCATGTACCTACCTTACTGACCTTACAGCGCGCGGGGCCGATGGCGTTGATGCTATGGCTTGAAAGGGTAACATGATGATGATGAGCGTCAACGCCATCGGTTATTATCATCATCATAATGAAAATCCACAGCTGTTTGAGCGCCGTGGTTTGGAAGCAGCAGCCGCAGTTGGGGCTGAGCTTTCAGACAAGCCTGCACTCGTGCGTCTGAAGTGCAGGCTGCACTAATTAGTCAACACCTGCATTGCCCCTTAGTGTATACCAGTGAAGCCCTTAAAGTACGTAATGATGCCTTCAACTGCTCGCAGAGTGCATGCCCCAACGCTGTGCAGCGTCACTGCTTGTTGAAGGGTGCTAGTAGTAAATGCATATTCAAGTAACCAGCATCAAAGAATTAAGTACTTGCCTGCTTATAGCTTGCTATAAACCAGTCAAGTGGCTGCTGTCACAAGCTGTGTTGCTGCGTTGACGGCAAGCAACAAGCTTGTGTGTTTCTGCAGCTGCGCCTGTGGCTCAACACCTTTCAGGCACGCACAGCTCGTGCTCAACAATGCACTTGCTGCAACCCACCACTGTACATACATCTGAAATTGACTGCCGCTGTCTTTGCAGCCCTCAAGCATGCGTGGCCACGCAACAGCACTATTTGCACGGTAACAAGCAGAGATGTGTAGCACTGGATTTGAGATGTTTGTTTTTCAATGGGGTTGCTCAGTCCAAAGATCGCAAACGCGTGTGCGGGGGTTGGGTGCAAACAGACTCTTAGGTTTTTTATCGTAAGGCAGAACAGCAAACCATAGCACACGTTGCCAATGAGCCTGTATTCTTAACCTAACACCCAACACTGGGCTGTGGCGGGTGCGCTGGCTATAGGCTGGCACAGATCTGTGCATGCGTTACGGCTGGCATGTAATAACCAACAGCAGCGCACAGCAACAGCACAGTGCTGCAACTTTCACACTACATGTGTGCTCCAGACAGCCACAATGAACAGAGCCCCATTCCAGCATGCGAGTGCCGCAATTGCAGTTGCTGCTTCAACTTTGCGATACATGCATTCCTGCAACTGTTTGCAGCCTGCACATGCCCACAAGGCAACTTGCCTTGAATGGACCACCAGGCACAAGTGAAAGCTGGCTATCTTTGCTGTCGGATCCAACCTGGATCCTTCAAACACACACGCACACCGCCTCAGCCTATCTACAACATCTGCCACCAACGGCACAGCAATACCACACAGCTGCAGCTACTGCCAGCACGCCATGCTTCCGCTGCCCCCCCCCCCCCACTTCCCTCACTCCTTCTACCTGCTGGCCACACGGCGCTTGAAGCCTTCCAGCGTGTTTTGCAGCAGCATCGCAATCGTCATGGGGCCTACTCCCCCAGGCACGGGCGTGATCTTGCTGGCCACCTCTGCTACCTCTGCAAACGCCACGTCCCCGACCAGCCTGTAGCCGCGCTTTGCACTTGGGTCGTCCACTGCATTTATGCCCACGTCAATGATAACGGCGCCAGGCTTGATCCAGTCACCCTGCAGGCATTGACAACACCCAAGGCGGCAGTACGGCATTGGCGGCAGTACGGCATTGTTAATTCAAGCTGGATCTTGCACTGCGCTGATGCTCACACCAACGGCACCAGGTAAGCACGAGAGGAGGGCAGTGCTGAGTGTTCCAGTGGTGTGGTCATCAGCACCATATGCTCAGCAGTTGCGATGCTGTTGCGGTGATGCTACCCTTGCAGGTGGTAAAATAGGCTGCTAACTGCTGCTTGCAGTTGTACTGCCTGTATGTGTATCGCCAGCGCTGCATAACCCGCACTTCACCCGCCCCTTTCTGCCATGCCTCACACAGCAGCCACGATCCCCTGCTGTTACTTCGATGCCCTCACTGCCTGCTCAGCTGGATTGTACTGCCTATAGTAGGTATGCGTACATGTGTACTGCTAGCAGTGCTGGTATTGATCTGTTGTACTGCCTGCATGCAGCCCCTCTCACCTTCACCATCTCCGCCTTGCCACACGCAGCAATCACTATGTCAGCAGCCCGCACAACCTCCTCAGCATTGGGCGTGCGGGAGTGCACCATCGTCACGGTTGCATCTGCATTCTGCAGCAGCAGCGCCGCCGGCAGACCCACGATGTTGCTGCGGCCCACAACTGCTGCGGTTTTGCCGGCCACTTGAACCCCGGAGCGCTTTAGCAGCTCCATGCAGCCCTTGGGGGTGCAGGACACAAACATTGGACTGCGGCCGCGCATTGCAAGGCTGCCAATGTTTTGGGGGTGGAAGCCGTCAACGTCCTTGACGATGGAAATGGCATCAAGTACAGCCTGCTCGTTGATGTGCTTGGGCAGGGGCAACTGCACAAGAATGCCGTCAACCTACAGCATGACAAATGCGATATTGAGACAGACCCCCAAAATTTCCAGAAACAGAGAAAACAGATTAAGGAGCGACGGCAAGTTCACACAGCTTCATCCTGTAGTGGAAGGTGCCATGCATGCATGCATGAGAGAGAAAGGGTCACTCTGCTTCTCCTTTTATTGTTCTTCCTGCTGAGTTTCAGTGTTGCTACTTGATACGAACATGCAGTGGCTGCTGTCCAATGACCTTGAGAGTGGCCTGCACATGGCTTGCTGACTGCTTGTGCGGTGTGCCACAGCATCATCATGTTGTCCTAGCTCCTGCACAGATACCTGCCCGAGCTCTGACATGTTGCAGATGTTGCGATGAAATGGTAACATGTTACTTACCTTGGGGTCTGCGTTGTACTGAGCCACCACCTTCAGCAGCTCCTCCTGGCTCACATCCTCCGGCAGATCTGTGCCAAAGCTCTCAAAGCCAACCTCAGCACATGCCTTCTTCTTTGACCGTACATACGTCTCACTGTCCTTGCGGGCTCCAACGAGCACCACTGCGAGGCCAGGCGCTCGCCCTGCTGCCTTCTGCAGCTGCTGCACCTCCGCTGCAATCTCCTTACGGATGTCTTCTGCTATTTTCTTGCCGTCAATGAGGGAGGCCTTTGCAGCGGCTGCTGCTGCGAGGGGGCGCAGCAGTGTGCGGCGGCAGGTGCTGCTGCACAGAGCCACGGGTGCTGCTGCTGCACGCCGCCGCTCACCAGCAGCGACGCGCTGCTGCTGTTGCTGCAGGAGAGCCATGCTGGTGCTACTTGCGTGGTGTGTATGTCTGTGGATACAGCGGGGGCTGACTGTGTGCTGTCTGCAGTGAGACACTGCCTGTTGCTGTGTGATGCGCACGGCTTGTTGCTGCGCAGGACAAGACGCTCTGCGCAGAAGACCACTTGATTGTATGCAGGCAGACAGAAGGCAACGTGTAGAGGTAATGAGGGACTGACTGTTAGATGACAAGCCGGGAAATGCTACACATGCAGGCTGGCAGTGATAGCAGCAGCAGCAGCAGCAGCAGCAGCAGCAGCAGCAGCAGCAGCAGCAGCAGCAGCAGCAGTGCAGACCAGCATCGACATGCGGGATCTGAGCTACCCAAGCGCATGGACGCTATTTCAGACTTTGACCTACCTGTTTAAAGGCTGGGTGGAGTAACAGCGAACTATGGAGAGAAGGCTCGTGGGGCAACAGCTCCGGCAGCTAACCAAGAAACACGCCGCAAGGCAGGCAGTGGAGGCAAAGAAAGGCCTAAAGAGGGATATCACTCGCATACATCGCCCTAAGGCTCCTTGTGTGCTTCTTGCGGCAGACGTACACAACTGTGTCAATCACGCCCGCTCACACGTTATTCTTACATGGACAAACTCAGCCACGTCAAAGCATAAATGATCTGCAGAAGCTAGTAGCACGTTGCTGGTTTGCGGCTGAACGAGCGGTGGGGCGAGCTCAGCACTGTGCCAAGTTGTCACCAGGCTGGTTACTGCACCAACCCTTGGACCTCATTGTGTTGGCACCACCTGATGTGCACGACAGTACATATGTACGACATGCCCATATTGCAGTAATACATGTTTAAGGACTTCAATGTTGAGGCAAACGTTACCAGTGCTTGTGTAGCATCACACCCCCAAAGATGTTGAGGTTGGCCACACTGTGACAGGGCCTAGGCCTGACCATCAGTGACTGCCAGCAGGCGCAGTAGCGCTGCTAGCAACAGCAGCAGCTATCTTCAGGCTGCAAAGCGTCCGAGGTCGTGCATGGCGTGCAGCTGCTGCTGCAGCATGCAGCTGCTGTTGCTGACCCTAACATCAGGCTGCAAAGCGTCCAAGGTCGTGCATGGCGTGCAGCTGCTGCTGCAGCATGCAGCTGCTGTTGCTGAGCCTAACAGAGTTCCTGCTCCTGGACTCCGTGAAGTTCACAGTGAAGTCCATATTGCTGGTGTGCTATACCGTGCAGCAATACTTGCACGGCCATGTCTGGCGTCTTGGAGCTGTGGCATGTTGCTGAGGTGCTGGAGCAGTCTCATGTCGTGCCGCAGCATGTGTGCACTGCTCTGGGTTGGCTTGTTGCAGACCCTGGAGCTGCTGCTGGCCAAGCGTGCGCCGCACAACAGCTGCTGTGCAGCTGCTGTGCAGCTGCTCAAACTGCCGCCTGGCATCGTGCCAACACGGCTGGGGCCCACACTGTGAGGAGGATCACGATGACCATGTGAAAGGACACGGCACTGCTTGCATGCAAAAAAATGCCCCACAGCCTGCCACCCTTTTTCATGCAAGCTCTGCCATGCTGACACTGCCTGCACCAGGCGTTGGACCCCAAGCAGCAGGCTACATGCCGCTTTCTTGTGTGAACCGTGTACTTCCTGCAACCTTCTACACAGGCTTGCGGTGTCGCTGTCACGGAGGGAAATGATGTTTGACAAGCCCAGGTCGCTGCCAGGTTGCGCTGGAAGGAAGCAAAATATTGGATATCATTGTTTTGTCCATGGATGATCAGCCATCAAGATGTTCTGCTATTTAATTATGTTCTTCGCACACCTGGAGTACGTCAGTTGTGTAGCATGCGATCTGTGTCACTGTGTGGAATGCTGTCGGGCGTTGACTTGTGTCACAGACAGTGTTAGATCTGTTGGCCTGCCAGCATGCCCACTCATAGGCTGCTGGTGGTCGCAGCCTCTTCGGTGGCTGTAACTTAAAGCATGTCACTGGGAGCACGTGGACCATGTCAGCTGGCTTGAAGGCATGCTGTTGATCTTGTGGGTAAGTTGATATCCAGATGATGATGATGATGATGATGATGATGATGGATGATGATGATGATGATGATGATGATGATGATGATGATGGATGATGATGATGATGATGATGATGATGATGATGATGATGATGATGATGATGATGATGATGATGATGATGATGATGATGATGATGATGATGATGATGATGATGGATGATGATGATGGATGATGATGATGATGATGGATGATGATGATGATGATGTGGCTCAAAGCAAGTTGCTTTGAGACGCTGTAGAACTGCGCAACGTAATGGAAGCTGCAGGATAGAAAGAGCCCGAGGCCTCTGGCCGCCATACAATGGCATTATGCATGATGCCGCAGCTGCTGCATCAAGTTGCAGTGCACTGTGCGCTGCGCCGTTGGCCACCATCCAGACGCGTCCGTACGGACGTCCCCCTGCTTACCCTGCTTGGTAGTGGCGATTACCTGGTTCTGGCGTGGGTAATCCTTAATGTCCATCTACCAGCACTTACATTTGAGCTACAAGTAGGTAACCTGCATACCTGCACCGGCAGTGTGGATAGTCAAAGCAGCTGAGATAATTATAGGGCCACTGTAACCTTGTAGGGAAACAAGCAGGGAAAAGCAGAGCCCCCGACCCCCTCACGCAAGACTGTAATGATTTGCCTGCCTCAAGGAACAGCATTACCACTGGCTTACAGGTGATATGCGGATGTAAAGGCCCCAGCTGTCCCTACCTGTCACTTTCACTTTGTTACATTTCAAGACACCAATACGAGCATACACGTTGCGCGGTCCCTGCATCTACTGTCTGTGGGTATTACAACATTCGTGCAGTATACGTCTGCAGCCGACCGTCTGCAAGAGTCTAGCGCCTGCACGCCTTCAGATCGCACGATGCTCAAATGGGTCCTGCTGCGCTGAAGCTGCTGCGACGGATATCAGATCTGCTGATACTTGGCCATGAGGGACATGTCGAGAACGGGCTCGTTGTGCAGGCATGCACATCAACATCGCAGACCAGCAGCCCAACCCTGGTGCCCAGCGAACGCTGAACCAGCCGTGCTGTAACGCTGCAGCCAAGCCAAAGGGCGTGTTACGTGCAGCGCTATATCGACGCAGGCATTAGCTGCCGTGCAGTACAGGGCTGAACAGAGTGTGCACCGACAAAGAGCAGTACCCCTGGCAGGCCAGCTGCACAGCTTGGCCCTTTGTGTCTTTGCAGCAAGCATAGCTTGTCTGGTCCTTTCCGTTTCTTGGTTCAGGGTGAGCTGGCCGGTGCTACACCTGCACTCACAGTTTTGTGCTGCATGGTAGGGGCAAGGCATTGCACGCATCAGCTGCCGTGCAGCACAGGGTCGAACAGAGTGTGCACCGACATAGCGCAGCACAGGTACCCCTGGCAGGCCAGCTGCACAGCATGGCCCTGAATTGTCTTTGCAGAGAGCAGAGCTTGTCTGGCCTTCCCATTTCTTGGTTCAAGGTGAGCTGGTTTGGTGCTACACCTGCACTTGCGTAATTGTGTGCTAGTTGGTAGGGGCAAGGCATTGCAGGACTGCTGAGAAGGGCAGGCTACTGTGCTCGCCATGGCGGAGCTGTGAAACAGCTTCCACGCACACCATCAACCCAGTGTTGGGACCTCACCGGTCGGCTTCCGGCAGTGCTGCAGCTTGTTGCAAGTGCCTTTTGCTAATGAGGTGAGCAGCCGATTGGAGTTCCCGTATTTCAGAGCAAGGTGCTGTCCTAGTGCTGTGATACTGGTACATCACTGCACCCCAATGCAGCAATGTTGTAGATTGGCGGTTGGTTTCAGGCTGTAGATTGTGAGGGCAGCGCAGCACATTTGCAGGAAATCAAACTGGCAGGGCAAGCTGTTTACTGTGCACCTGCTGCTGCAGTTGCTGCCACTCAGCTGACTGCTGCTGCTGCTTAACCCCTTGCATGCACGTGGACAGCAAACTTGTACACCCAGTTCACTTGGTTCTTGAATGATTTCCTGCATGCACACATCTTTTACTTGTGCAGGTCTATGATGCCCCGCCCTCCTGCAGACAGCATCGCCTTTGCACTGCAGTGCTATGACACATCCCAAGCAGTAAGATGCTTGCTGTGCTCCAGTGTGTTACATCAGCCCGGCCCTGGCCACAGGCCCTGGCTGCTACTTGAACGAAGCATGCAGCGTGAAGGGAGGCCAAGCGCTGTAGTAAGCATGCGCTTGGGCTGTAAATGCAGTTTGACTGCTTTCAATTGAGCAACACTGGTGCGCTACTCTTCTGTCCAGAGTGATCTCAGCATATGGCACTGCATTTGCGGACGCAGGCAGGATGTTGTACAGCAAGCTGTGTGCCCAGTAAATGCATGTGTTTGGCAGGTTAATGATCAGCACACTGGTGGCTTCCAGACTGCTGCTAGTCATATTGATGGCTTGCAGCAGGGGCTACTGCCCATGGGGCTGTTTGCTGAGCTGGTGGCCTGTCAGCAGTGCACGGTGCAACTATCTCTGAGCATCCCTACCTTGCCTCTATGGCTTCCTCATGGGCCCTATGCATATATCATTGTGGTGTGCAATGTGCTTTCTTGCAAACCTGTGCATCCCGTACACACCGCTGGTAGACGCCGATAACCTACGGTGTACGATAACATACGGCTACCCTGAAGATAACTGCTGTTTTTCAAAAACGACACTGTAACCCGAAGACACAACACGTTATCTCAGAGAATCGGGCCGATAAACTCAGAAATCAGGCGAAACACCCTGAAGATAAGTGCTGTTTATCAAAAACGACACTGTAACCCGAAGATACTTCACCGTATCTCAGTAGAGCAGGCGGTTATCTCCCCTCCTTGTACTGCTGATTATCTTTCCCACTGCAACTAAAGCTGATAAAGGTACCCTCTCGTTGGTAGGGAACAACAAATCCTGCTGGCGGCACGTGCACAGGTAATGATCAACAGTGGTTATCATCATCATTATCATGTTACCCATTCAAGCCATAGCATCAGCGCCATCGGCCCCGGCGGCACGTGCACAGGTAATGATCAACAGTGGTTGTATGATAAGGAGCGGCACTGTAAGCTAGCATTAAAGCACAGCAAGGACAGCAGATCAATGAATTAATGAATATTCACCCGACCTCATGAACGACTGCTTGCTTGCTTACATATATGTACGTGTCATACACGTGAAGGTGCTTGGTTCCTGTGAAAGCAGGCAATACACTGGACTTAGTTGCCGCTGGCACCTATAACTGGAGTTGTCGCAGGCACCTGCAGCTGGCTGCTTGCTCCGTCTGCCACATTACTGGCAGCGTCCGAGATATTTTGTTGTTACCTCGCCGCAGTAGTACCATTAAAGTCGCTCTAGCAGCCGCCAGCTGCCATGATAATGCCTGGATTTAGACACAGCACTAGCATGCAGGGACAGTGTGAAAATTGCTGAGCAGCAATTGAAGTTGCAGGAGCTTCAAGATGTAGGTTGGTGTCTATCCATGCCCAGCCATGCTTTGCTTGGTGCGCATGCACTGCATACAGCACTGTATGTGTACAACTGACCCACACAATGGAGTTGCCACAGCCCATCACCCATCATGCCTGCCAAACTTTGCAGCGGACGGCATAGCCGCAATGTACACACACAACACTGATTGGATGACACAGTTGGACAATGTTGGAAGGGCTGAGCACAAGCCTTGATTCAGGTACGACACTCCTGGACTTCAACTACATACTGCTGTCAGGCTGAAACATCAGCATGCAGGCCTCCCTAGCGAATCAAGGAGTTTAGTGTACAACTCAACACAACCTGCTACTGCTGCTGCAGGCAATTGCGCCTATGCATTGTGATACAAATGCACACATAAAGCAATACAGCCATGTAAACATGCCCCGTTGACTGTACTTTAGGCAAGAATAGGGCTGTGGTTGGGTGTGCCAGCACCTCAACCAAGCAACCCAGTTGTTGCTGCACTATAACCAGCCAGCAACAATGCATGCATTGTTCATACGCATGATCATTAGCGGCTTCACTATGCAGCCCAAATACAACCCTGGTGAATGCAACATGCAGGCAACAGCAGCACTTGCTGCAGCTTCACAGCAACATGGCACCAGCATCGGCCACGCACACTGCTGTTGCGGATTTATGACACAGACTCATCCTCTTGCACACCTAAACCACACGGCTGGCTTACCCGGACTCTGATGCAAATCCGTCGCTCCAAGCTTCACCAAAACAGCCAGCGCCTTGCATTACCGCCATCACAACTGTCCCTTGCTGTGGTAGTGCTTGCACCCAACCACCCAAACATGATGTTCTTGTAAGTACATATGCACAGTGCAGGCTAGTGCCCTCGGCAGCAGCGGCCTCTTGCGCCTCATGTCCTGAACACCTTGATCACATTGCCTTCTGCTCTGCACACGGGGCACCGACGTGCACCCAGCGCCTGGCTGCACGCAACACAGCAGCACATGTGCCCGCAGCGCACATACAACCATCTCGCTAGGAGCAGACAGGCACACCACCACATGCCAGAATCCCTGCCGCCCAACCCGCCTCTGCTGCATCTAAGCCTGCTGCTGCTGCTGCTGTTGATGAGGTGGCGGGGTCGGCTGCATTGCTGCTGCTGCCGCGTGCGGTGCGTGCCAGGGCCTTCCGCACACGCTCGCGTGCCTGGTGCTCCTTGTATCGTACATAGGCGTGCTTTGCTGCCTTGCGCACCAACAGCAGGCTGCCAACGCCACCCAACCACCAGGCTAGCCGCTGCAGGCGCAAACAACAGGACATGGCAGTTGTGGCAGTCGTGAGACCAATTACAGCATTCAGCAACTTCCTTTGTACAGCGTTGGTGTGGCTTGCACAGCGATTGGAACGCCTAACACATGCTGTTACGCTGAAATCCAGCATGAGTAACATGTTACTTTGCCATGTCACATGTTCATCTCGTATGTCACGCACCGTGTACACGCCAGCTCGCCGCGCCAGTGCCACATGCAGCTCCGCGATGCTCTTGTTGCTTATAAAAAGGGGCTGCCATGCGGCGTTGGCGGCCGCAGCAGGTAGCGCTGCAGCCAGCTGCTGTCGATGCTGTTCCGTGCCAGCTCGCCCACTACTGTAATGACGGCACCAACAGGCAGGAACTTCTCGGTCTTCCTGTGCCCCTCGTGACGGCCACCCCTGCAGGAAACCAAAAATACGAGTACAGTGGTGATGCTGGCACCATGATGCCAAGCTTGGCTGAAGCTTGCTGCAATGCTGTAGGCTGCTCTGCCACATGTTGAACGCTGGCTGCTGCTCGGAGACCTGAATCAGCAAGGACCGCCTGCACACACACACAACACCTGCACACACATAACCCTGCTGCCCCCATTACAGGCAGCGCGCAAACAAGTCATACATGCTGACATGCGTCATGCTCGCACAGCAGCAGCATGTCCACAACCGCAGCTCCACCAACTGCTCACGTAATGATCTGACCGACTGTCTGCAGTGTTGATTGACGCCCATCTCGCCGATCATTGTACTCCTGCTGCGACTCCAGCACTGCCGCCAGCTCCGAGAGATTGGCCTCCCTACCACGCACGACCTTGACCTGACACCCTGAGTCATCAGCCTACATACGCATATGTGACACAAGTGACAATGTTATTGTCAGCTTTAGCAAGTGCTGATTGCATGAATGTGATGCCAGCC
>JACERP010000396.1:0-67736 GCA_014080715.1 Scenedesmus sp. NREL 46B-D3 | reverse complement strand
AGCTGCTGCTGCAGCGGCAAGGTTGGCACTGCCACCAGCAGACCTAAGAGACTGCACGCGAGGTGCAGCTGGCTCTCCCGCTGCTGCTGCTGCTGCTGCTGCTACAACCTTTTAGGGGTTGATGCCGGCAGAATTCTGCAGAATTCTGCCGAAGCAGCAGCTGCCTCAAGTTCAACACATCTCTCCTGCAGTGCATGCAGCTGCTGCAAGTAGTGCTGCTCCATCTGCTGTGCCTGCTGCTGCAACTGTGCAAAAGCGGCTTCTGCCGCTGCTGCCCTTGCACAGTGTTGCTCAACTTGCTGCAACAGCTCCTGACTGTACTGCTGCTGCTGTTGTGCATTCCCTTGGTGGCGTTGCAGCTGCTGCATTGCACAACAGGCCAATTCACCACTTGCTGGCTGGATTTGGTGGGCGTATAACACCAATAGCGCAGGTACAGCAAGGTGCAGGGGAGTGTTGCA
Organism: Scenedesmus sp. NREL 46B-D3; assembly: GCA_014080715.1. Lineage (NCBI taxonomy): Eukaryota > Viridiplantae > Chlorophyta > Chlorophyceae > Sphaeropleales > Scenedesmaceae > Scenedesmus > Scenedesmus sp. NREL 46B-D3. The sequence goes on along the minus strand of JACERP010000396.1, from coordinate 67,275 downwards.
TGGCCTGAATTAGAAAAGCTGCAGAAGCCTGGGCAACACAACTCGGCTCTGCTGCCCCTCAGCGGTTGGCAACCTCAAGATGTGTGTGCAGCTCTGCACACTGTGGCAGTTTCCAAACGCTTACGAGGCCCCTGTCAGCACAATCACCATCACCGGCATGCACAGTAACTGACCAACTGCAAAGTGTAGCACTGGAATTGTTACGGCATGTGTGACGCGGGAATGTAACAACCAACAGCAGCGCACAGCAACTGTAGTGTCCGTCCTGGACAGTGACTGCTACGAAGAAGAATGGACTTGGACCTACAGGGTACCTCCCTATGTAGGCTGCCGACGTACCAAGGATGTGCTAAGGTCGCCATGACCTGTCATCACACAACGATGCCTCGGGTATGTTGACCCTTGGCCCGTTCACTTGGATCAAAGTCCCTGTACACAATACACGTCGTGCTATCAACGGATGTTCACGTTCACGACGTGACAACTCTCCCCCACCTAAGTGGCAACGTCCGCGTTGGCGTCTTGCAAGTGCACCAGTCAAGCAAGTACTCAGGAGGTGCCGTTGAGAAAAATGGAGGGTCCCTCTCCCCACCCATGCGTGAAGCACTCAGTACTTACACACAGGGCATCCAAGCAGTAACCCACTGCTGTAGACAGTCACATTACCCAGGTAGCGCGAGGGTTTCAACGAGCCACAACCAATGGCTGAATAGCATGCATTTTATCGACATCAACGTCGAGATAGTATGAGAACCGTCGTTCCCAGTGACACCGAGTGTTACACTCAGTACCAAAGCAGCGCGCGCACCAACGTTTCCAAAACGTGAAATAGCTACCATGGGGCGTAGAAGGTTGCCAAAGCAACGAGATACCGAGTCCGCATGCAGGCAACTTGTCATGTGAGACGGACCACGACAGCAATCCTGGCCAGGAATTGCCCGGTCTCCACGCCATCACGCGTCCAGTAGGGACATCTGGATTACTTACACAAAGCAATCCGGTCGCAAAACTACTGGATCGAAGCCGGCCATTCATGTGCATAATACGAAGTGCAGCTCAAACAGTTATAAACTGCGAACACGCTCACTCCAGTACTTCTGCAGCACTTCAGGATAGTCTCTTTGAACACCTTTCTCAGAGGCCCATGCATTATACTCAGGACCTAGGTCTTCATACTTTACCAAGTATGATGTCAGCTTTCGTGTAGGGTCCTTTGGTGATGTTTTCTCATTGTGAGTGAGAATCATCTCTGCTTTGTACCCAGCTTGAGTATCAAAGTCAATCACCATATTTGGTGAAGGAACAGCCCGTCCCTCCAACCTACACGGCTTTAACAGCGACACGTGGAACACATTGTGTACCTTCATGCGCGGAGGCAATTTCAGCCTGTAAGCGACCTCTCCTACTTTCTCAAGCACTTCAAACGGTCCCACAAACCGTGGCAATAACTTGCGTGTACCCGGGGTTTTGATGTACAAGTGCTTGGGGTTGAGCCACACTAGCTCACCAGGCGCCAGAACCAGCTCCCTGCGGCTCTCATTTGCGTGCGCCTTTTGCCTATCTTGAGCTCCTGCCAAGAGCTCTTTGGCTTTCTTCACTGCAGCCTGCAACCCAACTGTGAATTGGAGTGCAGCTGGAACAGCACTACTGGAGTGCGCATCTGTAGGCAACAGCGGATGTTGCCCAGTGTTTAAGAAGAACGGAGTCGATCCAATCGACTCTTGGTATGAATTGTTTATGGCAAACTCTGCCGCAAACATCCATTTGTCCCAGTCGTCCTGACGGGGCCCGGTGTAATGCCGAAGCATTTCTTCCACCACACGATTTACTCTCTCTGTCTGTCCATCAGTCTGGGGATGGAAAGCAGAGGACATCGCTTGCTTGCACTTAAGCAGTTTGCAAATCTCCTTGAAGAGATTGCTCGTGAACCGAGGATCTCGGTCCGAGAGGAACGTACGAGGCATACCATGCGATTTGAATATATTCTCAGCGATGTATGCTGCCACCTCGATGGCACCATCAGTTTCCTTGCAGGCCACCAGCCTGACCATCTTGCTGAGCTTGTCAACAAAGACAAGGATCGCATCACGGCCCAACTCCGTAGTGGGCAAGCCCGTAATAAAGTCCATTGAAACAGTTTCCCACCTCCTACCTGGAATGGGTAATGGCTGTAACAAGCCAGCCTTCTTCTGTGAAGAGCTTTTGTTCCGCTGACATGGCACGCATGTCAGGACATACTGTTCAATGTCTGCTCTCATGGTTGGCCACCAGAACATACGTTCTGCCAACTTCAGGGTCTTGTGTAAACCCGTATGCCCAGCCCAGAGTGCATCATGGCACTCCTGCATAGCATCCGTTCGTAAATTATCGTGATCAGGGAGTACCAACACTTGGTTCCCATCAGGCAGCAGTTTCCAGTACAGGTCATGCCGCTGAATTAGCCCTTTGACATTGTCTGCCGAAGCAAACCAACTGTCGTGTGCATACGCACGTTGTATACGCTCAGTTAAATGTACTAAGCGCTTCTCCTCCTCCTCCGGACGGAAAGTTGGAGTAGGCACTACCGGTGCCTTCGGGCCATGTTCGTAAACGTCATCGATAAAGCGAACTTTTTGTTGCTTACGCAGTGCCTTCCCGCGTGAGGGCATAAAATCCGACCAGTCGCGCTTACCAAGCTGCAACGGGGAGTCATCCGCGGTGGCAGTGACACCTGTCACTGGAGACCGCACTGGTGCAGGATCGGTGCGATATAAAGGCACGAACTTTTTGCCTTTGTACCGCGTACTCATTGGTGCCAACCTGGACACCACTGCAGCCAGTTTGTGAGTCGAGACCCGACTCAACGGATCAGCTACGTTCTGCCTCCCAGGCCTGTATTCCCATTTCACATGTGAAAACCGCGTCAGAAACTCGTACCAACGAGCCATTCGTGGGGACAGCGTTTCTTGCGTTTCAAAGAACGTATTTGGATGATGATCCGTCACCAAGTTGAAAGGAACACCTTCCAAGTAACAGCGCCATGTTTTGAGTGCATGGATCAGAGCCAACAGCTCCCGCTGTGACGTATCATAGTTCTTCTCAGCCGGAGAGAACTTCTTGCTTTCAAATGCGAGAGGACGCCCGCCTTGAAGCAAGACTGCACCAATGCCATGCAAAGAGGCATCTGCAACGACCTCAAAAGGCGTATGCTGTGCAGCCGCTTGAAAGTCTGGCAACCCCAGCACCGGCGCATGTGTCAAAGCCCATTTGACACCGTCAAAGGCGCGCTGAGCGTCCGGGCTCCACTCCTTTCGCATGATTGTTTTGTCATCTCGCAGTAGGTCAGTAAGGGGCCGAACCAAGGAGCTGTACCCCTGGATAAACTTCCTGAAGTAGTTGGCAAGCCCCAGGAAAGAGCGCAACTGATGCACATCAGTAGGCTCTGGCCACTGCTGCACTGCCTGCACCTTGCGAGGATCAACCTTCACGCCGTGGACACCCACAACGTGACCCAGAAACGTAACTTCTGATTGGTTGAAATTACACTTGGCTCGCCGAGCATGCAACTTATGCTGCCCGAAGCCGTTGCAGCACCAGGCGTAAGTGCTTGTCGTGTTCCTCGGGTGTTTTGCTATACACCAGGATATCATCGATGTACACAACAACGAATTTACCCAAGTAATCCCGGAACAGGTCATTCATGCACTGCTGAAAAGTAGCAGGGCAATTAGTCAAGCCAAAGGCCAGCACACGCCATTGAAAATGACCGACGTGCGTACGGAACGCAGTCTTTTCCACATCCTGTGGATCGACCCTAATCTGCCAGTACCCACTGGTCAGGTCCAGGCCACTGAAGACAGTCGCACCATGCAGCTGCTCCATCAGGTCATCAATGCGTGGCATGGGGTACTATTCTTGACAGTGACTTTGTTTAAAGCCCTGTAATCAATGCACATTCGCAATGACCCATCTGGCTTTGGAACAAACAGCACTGGCGCACCCCAAGGTGAACTTGATGGCTCAATGTACCCTTTGTGTAACAAGTCAGTAACTTGCTTCTCCACTTCAGCTTTCTCTGCCTGAGTCAGCCGGTACATTTGCTTGTAGATTGGCCGTGCTCCTGGTTCAAGAGGAATCAAATGAGCAACGTTGCGTTCTGGCGGCAGGTGTTTTAAGTCTGCAAAGACGTCCTCATACTCCTTGAGTATGGCGTCAAGCTTTGCCGCTGGCAGCACCCCTTGTGCATGCGATGTTACAGCAGCCGCCAGCTTATAGCTTACAGCGTCAGATTCTTTCACTTGAACTATGAAAGATCGAGCTTGCTTGCGCATTAGCCTCTTCACCTGAAGGGCTGTCAACAGCAGGGCTGAAGGCTTCTCCTTGCCGTCGCCCAACGGCAACCTTGCTGCTGCTGAACGGATGGTGTGACGTTTGCTTTTTACATAAGCAAAAGCACTGCGCGTGCCATAATCCATATGTACGCGGCGTAACGACATCCAGTCGTCACCCAAGATTACATCGAACCCAGGCATGTCCAACACCTGGCAAGACACACTGTCTTGCAAAGGACCGATTTTAATCTTAAGCGTCACCCAGCCTTTCGAGTTCACTACTCGACCATCAGCCAGTTCGACATTGTTGTTACTGACTGAGTTGTGAGCTACACCAGCTCGTTGCAGCCATTTAGTACTCACAAAACTTGTACTAGCTTGTGAATCTAATGCAACCACTGCATTGTACTGATTGGCCATACCCACAAAAGTCATTGTGGCAGCACCTTGTGGAAGCAACCGCTCTGTGGCATAGGGTGGATCGTAATAGATACACACCTTCTCCTTCCTCAAAGGCAACGAGTGTCCCTCACTCGTTTCAAACATGGCATTGCGACGATTAAACACCATGATTCTCTGCATGCCCTTCAGCATGTGAGAATGGGCCCCTGGCTTGTGAGGTACCACCAAGACAGCACTTGTCTTATCAGGAGATTTTGCTTTGCACTCTACATAGTGCTTCAGTATCTCATAGAGCAGCTTCGGTGCTGGATCAAGCCAAACGACCTCGTTTGACAGATCAGTCTGCAAGAAATCCTCTGGTGACACACACCGGCTGGCATGAACAGCATTACAGGTGTTCTCCTGTCCAATGCCCAGAGTAAAGTGACAACCAATCACTTCCTGCAATTTGTTCAACACGCCCTCCTTCAGTTGGTACACTGGAGCAGGAGGTGATTCCGTCTGCGCAGGTGACATTTGGTCACTAGTTTGCTCGGGACATGAGCCTTCTGCAGACTTGACAGGATTGCTACCAGCAATCGGATTCGCATCGGGATGCACAATAGCGACATGTTTGTTGCGGCGTCGACGACGCGATCGACCAACCTTTGCTGCTGCCAAGGTCATGACACGCAACAGTTGAACATCAAACTCCTTAGTTACGTTCCCAACAACATTTTGCTGCTGCACTACCTGTGCAGGCTGCTGATCAACCTCCTGCTGTTCAGCCAGCTTGGGTACCCCACCATTGTGACAACCACATGACATGCAACCAGCTGTCATATCTGCTCCCTGAGCAGGCAAAGCCACTTGTTCAGTGGGTGCAACAACAGGATCGCCATTGCTAACCTGACACTGTGTTGCAACTGCCAATTGCAACAAACAACCCTGCTGAGCCTCATGCCCCGCGGCATCCTATTTGTTTTTGCCCTTGAGATCAGGGCAATCAGCCTTGCGGTGTCCCGGACTGCCGCAGTTCAAGCACAGGCCATTGTGGAAGCGGTGTTGTCGCTCCTCCATGGCACGCCGCTCCGCTGAGGCGCTGCTTTCAGCACGGCCGGCACCACCAGCACTGCCACGGCCACCGCCCCGCCGACGCTGCTGCTGCCAGGCACTCTGGCGCTTGCCTTTGCCTTTGCCGGCAAAGTCACCATCCTGCAGCTGCTGCCTGCGCTGCTAAGATCGTGGTACGGGCGCCAGCCCTGCTGCTTCCTGCCGACCCGGCGCAGAGGACCTGTGGCCGGAGGGTTGGAGGGGTTTGCAGCGGCACGACGGTGCATTGTGGTCAGGTATGCATTCTCATGACGAATAGCATACTGCACCGCCTCAGTCAACGTGGCCCAGGGCTGCTTTGTCACAGGGTCTACCTGAACCTGTGCAGAAATAGCGGGCTTCAGCCCTGTGTGGAACTTGAGCACTTGACTGCGCTCATCCATGGGCTCAGCCATCAGCTCAGCAAATAGTGTTTGCAGCTCTCGCGCATAGTCCTCCACCGTACCCGTTTGAGTGAGTCGCTCAATCTGGTAACGAGCCGCCAGCTCAGGGTCAGTTGCACCAAAACCACGGACCATCCAAGCCCGGAAAACATCCCAGTCTGCAGGGTCTTCCCCACGAGTGGCAATGGTCTTCTGACAACCAAACCAGTAGGACTGAGCCGCATTGCGCAGGTATGACACTGCTAAGCCCACACCTTCCGAGGTGGGAACTTTAGTGACGGTTAGGAAATGTGCCATTGATGTAAGCCACTTCCTGACGGGTTCATCACTCTTTGCACCACTGAAGGTTGCAGGTTGCTTAAAGTGCTTGTGGTGTGCAGTTGCTACACTAGCAACATTTGTATTAGTCCCAACCAAGGGCACACCTGGCGCAGCCCCAACCAAGGGTGCAGCAGGGCCCTGCCTGGGACCTACTATCGGCGCCATTGCACCCAACCGCGCAGCAAGAGCAGGACGAATGCCCAACCGAGGCGAAACACCTGCTACATGCTCACCTTCATAGGATTTTAGCAGGTCCATGTATGAAACCAGGGCCCTCATGGCCTCGGTTACGTCCGCAGGGGCAGGGGTGATTCCAGCTTGGAGCTGAGTTGTCACGTGGGACAGCACTTGCTCATAAGCCTCAGCCTGCTGAGCCACAGCGGCTTCTTCATCTGTTAGACCCTCATCCTGGCCTGCCTGGCCAGTCTCCTGCTGTTGCTGCTGCTGCTGCTGCTGCTGGGTGCCTGCCAGGCCCCCAGCCGCAGCAGTTTCCTGCAGATGCTGCTGCTGAATCAACCATTCCACCACCTGGCTCTGGAATGGTGAAAAGACGGCACTACGTGTACGGTAGGCGTCTTTCAGCTGCTGAATCTGGCTGTGAGTCAGCATAATTGCCACTGTCTCAGCCGACCTGCCACTGCCTGTGACTGGCACCCCTACAATTGCACTGTAGGGTTGAGCAGCTGCCTGCTGCTGCACACCGGCTGCCGGCCTGGTGACATGCTGCTGCTGCAGGTTCATTGCACGCTGCAGTTCGTTCAACTGCTGCGCAAGGCCTGCCAAGGTCTGAACAGTTGCAGCATGGGTTGTTGCTGCATTTGGTAGGCTACCTGCCCCCTGTCCTTCCCCCTCCCCAGCTGTCTGCTGAGCTGCAGCTGCCTGCCGCATGGGGTTGGGGTCTGACTCCGAGTCAGACGTACCATTACTGTTCCCAGAGTCAGCACTGTCAGCGTCACCCTGATCAGTTTGCTGACTGGTGACATGGTCACCTGCCATGTCTGTGCCCTCTTCGAAATCCAGCTGCAACTCCTCATCCAAGAGATTGCCGAACTGAAGCGGGCTCTGTTCCCTGGCCTCGGCACCTTGCCCTGCCGGGGCAGCCAGCTTGGGCATAGCTACCAGCTACACCAGCAATTATTGCCTGAGTATTATGTAGAGCAATAGACGCGTAAGTGGTTCGAGTAGGCCACAAGATTGCGTGTGTGGGGAAGCACCTCTCCCCCTCCTGAACTCAGCTACCAAATTGTAGTGTCACCGTCCTGGACAGTGACTGCTACGAAGAAGAATGGACTTGGACCTACAGGGTACCTCCCTATGTAGGCTGCCGACGTACCAAGGATGTGCTAAGGTCGCCATGACCTGTCATCACACAGCGATGCCTTGGGTATGTTGACCCTTGGCCCGTTCACTTGGATCAAAGTCCCTGTACACAGTACACGTCGTTCTATCAACGGATGTTCACGACGTGACAGTTGCAGCTGAGCACAGTTGCAAAAACACACAGCATGCCAGCATCACACACAAAGCCAAGGTGAGCATCAACATCCCTACGTGCAGAACGCCTTTATGCTAGCTCCCCCCCCACCAGGCAGTGGGCTAAGGTAGCCAAGATGAGTGTACATGAGAAGGCACAGCCAACAGTTTGCCCAGTGCAAGGGCACTGGGTGCTGCATGTGTGCGATACATCCGGGCGCACATGTGCTCTGAGCGAGTTGTGGCAAAAATAAGCCCTCTAGGGCGTTTATATCAGCCGTCGCTGCTAATAGGGCGGTTGGGTGGGTGTAGCTTATGTGCCTGTGGTTTAGGTTGGTTGCTGCTCTTAGCAGCAGGACCACGCCTTGCTAGGCCTCTTTCTTGCTGCTGCCCGAGGGCAGCAGCAATCAGTCAATTTTTTGTAGACTGTGTGTTGGGAATGTATGCGGCTGCGTAGTGGCCGAGCCGTGCACGACTCAGACAGCAGCTCGCATGACGGAGATATGAGTGTTGAACAGCTCACTGCAGAGGTTGAAGCCCTCAAAAATGAGCAGGCTAGAACTCAAGCTGAATCAGCAGCGTTAGCAAGCTAGCTCAGTCGAAGTCCAGCAGCGCCTCATACTCCCGGGGTAGGCCTTCAGTGCAGGTGCCCGCAGCTGTTGACAATGTGCGTTTGCTTCAGGAGCTCAGCGACATTCGGCATCAGCCGAGGAATCCTGTGCAGCGTTCGCCACTGGCCCCCGACTACATTGCCCCCATTGATGTGGAGGGCGAGCCGGGGTACATCCGGGCCCGGACAAGCCCGGGCAAGCAGAGCTGGCACAGCTGTTGGGCGAGAGTACACCGAGACAGTTGGACCGCTCGTGTCCTACCTCTATGATATCCAGCAGCAGCTGCTGGAGAAGCAGGCTTCAGCCCGAGTGGTGGCTCTCACAAAGCAGTCTGCTAAGGCGTCAGGAGGGCCCAGCCGCAGTGGAGGAGGCAGCAGCAATCCACCAGCCTAGTTTGCAACAGTACTGTCGGCAAGTGGCTGTTGATTGCTAGGGTCAGGTGCAGCAGTGAAGGGCGTGGCAAGGCTGGTTGGTAGCAGGGTGAGCACGAAGTATATTCTCCTCACCTGGTCATGCTCCCTGTTTTCCTAGTGCGGCAGACCCGTGTTGGGCGGGGTAGTTGACAGCATTGTTGCATGGCGGAAGTGCAACTCTTAGCTGGAGTGGTGGCTGCGGCTGTCAGCTTGCAACTAGGCCTTGCACGCTGGCCACCCCTGTTGTAGCACTGTATTGTTGCGGTTTTACGTTGTTCTCCTGCTATCTGCCGCTCCTGTTGCGATGGAGTTTGAGGCAGTTTGAGGCCCGCCGAGCCTTTCCCTAGCAGGATCTTAGGATAACGTGCAGCCCTGCAATGGGCGTGCCACCCTGTTGGTGTGAGTTGTTGAGTGTTGGGTTGTCATTCTATTGCAGCAAGGCGCAGTATAAATAAGCCCTCTAGGGCGTTTATATCAGCCGTCGCTGCTAATAGGGCGGTTGGGTGGGTGTAGCTTATGTGCCTGTGGTTTAGGTTGGTTGCTGCTCTTTCCCACCCCTCTTCTTACTGCTGTTGGTGGTGGTTTGGGGGTCTCGGGTTTTGGGTTTGCGAGCCCGTTTCCCAATGCAACTATTCATTCTATGGCAGCAAGGCGCAGTATAAACAACCACCAAGTTGCACTCACAAAGTGGCAGCTACGCAACACTCTCAGCTTGTCAAATCCCAAAGCGCCTGAGCTGCTGCGGCGCACATTGCAGCGCCCGAGTTGCTGCCGCCAGCGCTGAGAGAAGTACGTCGCAAAGTTGTCGCAACATCACCGCCAGACACAGCGCCGGGGCACAGCGTTACAAACACCCAACTGACGACCAGATGATGCATGCTAGATGCACTTGCATGGACAGTGCTTACATTTATCATATCTAGACCCCTCATCACACACACCATCACCTGACATGCGTGGCCCGCCCACCCACGTCAACAAAATCAATTGTGCTGCCGTCTGCTGGGCAGTAAATATGTCAAAGCAACAAGTCAGGAACACCAAGAGCCAATGAACGGCCAGTCATGGACTTGACAAAACTTGAAAGCTGCTTGCACAGCGGCTGCGTGGACAAGACCGGCAGTGTGAAACTGAGATGTCAGAGTTGTAGTCACATTTCGCACCTTCCTCAACCTGTGCAGTTCATGCCATATGAAATGGTGACCAAGTCCACGTGTAGCCTTACTCCCTCCATCAGATTTGGAAGCCATGTGAGTCTTAAAAGTAGTGCTGCCGCTGTCCCCGCTTGCCCTTCTCGCCCCTTCCATGTCCCCCACTCCCACGTGATGCAGCAGCCATTGCAACCTCTGCTGCTAGTGAGGCCGTCCGCTGCGTGCCCAGCTGGGCCGGCGAAGCAGCAGGTATCACCAGCGATCGTGCTCCTGCTGCCGCTGCCGCTGTGCTGGGCTGCCGCAGCACTGCATGTCCAGGCGTGTTGTTGGCAAAGGGGTGGAAGTTGCTGAAGAACGAGCCGCCACTGGCTTGAACATTTCTGCGCGGCTCGGCCACCCTGTAGGCGTCTCCTGACTGGGAGGACCTGCAAGACAGACATGCAAGCGCAAGCAGGGAGTGTTGAGCTTGTGTGTTCACCCACTTGACCAGCCAATGGACCTAGTGTGTGGACTACGAGGCAGAAGACATGCAATACCAGCCATTATGCAAGCAGCACAGCTGTGCTAGGACACTGGCTGAGCAGCACAGCATCAGCTTCCACGCGTGGAGGTAGCCTGCCGCAGGTTCAGGGGTGCAAGCTGCCGACTCCGGCTCACCTGAGGTGCATCGCGTTCGCCAATGAGCCAGCAAGCGACCACTTGCTGCCCCGTGAGCGTTCCACCGCACAGCCATCCGCACTGTCGCGGGACGGCGGGAGCGCCGCCATCGCCGCAAACCTGCTGACGTTGCCAGGGTTGCTGCCAAACCCTGTCTCACCCGGCTGCAGCCGCTCCACGCTCGTCCCTTGCGGACCGAGCTGCAGCGCCAGGTCAGCGTCGGTGAACGCGCCGCTGCCGTTGATGGAGGTACCGATGCTGGATCTCCTCAGCAAGGCGGAGCTCTGGGTTGTGCCAGGGACCCATGAAGTGCCGTCAGCACTCCGCCAGACTGGTTTAATGCTCTGCCGGCCCTCAAGCTGCAGCTGCTGTTCCTGCCTTTCAGTCGGCTGGTCGTCTGCGCGTTTGCGCTTGTTTGTGCCTTCTCTCGCCTGCTCTTCCTCTTTCTGCTTGCGTCGCTTGCGCAAAACCACCGCCACAATACCCGTTGCACATATTGCCAGCCCCGCTGGCACCAAAAGTGCGGCCAAGAGGATGATTTGGGGCCTTGTGCCGGAAAATGCACTGAAGAGATCCAGAACTGAACCTGCAGGCTTGTCCTGAGTGCTGCCGGGAGTCTCTCCCTGACCCGGTTTCCCGGTAAGACTCGGAGGACAGACTCCGTTCAGGCAGATCAGCACGATGTCTCCGGTGTCATCCAGTGTGACGGTACCAGGACTGAAGTTGCCGTTGGGATCAACAGGAGCTCTTGATTCGCGGATCCCCACACGCCCCTGCACGGGGACCATACCCGTGCTGGTTGAGCTGCCATTGTCACTTCTGGCTGCATCCTGCAACAGTGATCTGCGGTGGTGGCCGTCTGGCATGCTGCTGCTGTTGCTGGACAAGTCAGTGACGAGGAGTGATGCCGCATCTTGCCATTCCGTGAATGGATCTGGCGCAAGCTCCAGTTCGCCCGACCAGTCGTAGCGGCCTGCACCGTACAGCATGCTGCGTCAGCGCTTGCCACACCAAAAGGTGTTGCAGCAGATGTTCCGCCTCTGATTCACCCTGCTCAGTCGTTGCATGACAAGGAGCGCCATCGCAACTGCTGACCGCCAGCAGGCTTGAATTCAGCAGCCCTCCAATGCATCAACAATAGTACACAATCATGTCGCTGGCGGCCTTGAGACCAAACTGCTGCAGCAGCACCAACAACTGAACCCCAGTTGGAAATTTGGTTGCACACGGTGCATGTTTTGGCGTGCAGTTATTTTCCGTTGGGCTGCAGCCTACCTGAGAAGCCAGGTCCTGGGTAGGCCTTTGACCAAAGTTTGAGGTAGCCTGACACGCGCGGCCGCAGCGTCTGGATGTTGGTCTGCAGCAGCAGAAGTGCCAGCAGCATGGTGTGATGCAGCACAATTGCTGCATGCATGGTTGAGCACAGTGCCGCTTGCTGCACATGTCATGCAATGCACTCATGTTTCCTAATACTTACCGTGACATTGTTGACATAATCTTCTCGCGTCAGCACAAATATACCCTTGATGGCCACCTGCAGCGGCACAACCCAGCAACAAGGCAGCCGCTGGTTTTTGTCAATTGTATTCACTGCCAGGACTGCAGTGCACAGTTGTACAGGTCTCTGTGTCATCTGGCACCGCAGCAGAAATGTCTGTATCTAGCTGCTGCTGTAGCTAATCTTGTGATGTGACAGTGAGAACCACTCTACGACTGCTCGCATCCCCCAGGACTATCCGTAGCTGGGCGTAACAACTCCTGCTTGTATCACAGCCTTGGGGCTGCTGCTGCTGTTGCTGCTCCTGCTGCTGGATTTGAAGCAATGCCAACAGCTGCTGCTGCTGCTGCTGCTGCCGCTGCTGCTGCTGCTGCTGATGTGTTGCTGCCATTCACGTGACCAGTTGGTTGCCAGCAGCTGCGCTGTGTTGCTGGATGAATTCACCTGGCTTGTCCAAGCACTGTAGGCTGGGTCCCAGGCCCAGGCCATAGACCGCTGCAGCTCAAATTCACCAAGGACTTCAACCAACAACCCTATCGTGTAGAACCCCAATGTGCCATTGAAGGCAGCAATGCGTGGCTTCAGAGGTTTGCTGCTGCTGCTGCTGCTGTTAGATCCACCAGCAGTGGTGTTGCTGCTGCTGCCACTTCCAACACTGAAAGAGCTTGCTGAAACCCCGCCACCTGTGGATCCATTGTTGAATCCACTGACTCCCTCAATTTTGATCCCAGATATTATTACATTTCCGCCCTTGATCACTACGCCGCTGTCATTCAACGTCATATTCAAGGGCGGCAGGACAGGTGGGCTATCCGGCAGGACAATATCTGCCCATGGACAAACCGTGCTGTTGGTGCATGTGGATAAGCGTGATGTGCCATTTGAGACAGCACAAGGAGCACCACCAAACAAGGCCTCGGATGTAACCAGATACCTTTGCGGCTGCAGCCCTGTGCTACTGCAAGTCGCCGAGCATTGTCCATTTGGCACAAATCGTCCGACACACGTGCATGGCGCGGTATTCATGCACGGCGTCGTGGCACGCCTGCTGCCGTGACCCACAGGACAGGGAGTGCCAGTTGCCGCTGCTGCTGTTGTGATAGCATACACTTCAGGTATGACACCATGACCGCCTGTTGCGCAAGTGCCCGTGCAGCTGCCGGCTGGCACATACGATCCAACACAGTCAACAGAACACACCGCATTGTTCTGACAGACCAGGTCCCCATTCATCACATCCCCATCTTCAAAATCGCACTCCCGCCCACCCCACAGCGCCGGCTGCGAGACCACATACGCCTCGTCCCAGTCACCCAACCCTCCCCCGCACTGTCCAGAGCACGCGTACGGGGACCACACTCCCCGACAAGGCACGGGACAGGGAGCAGTAGCACAACGCGTGGTGTTGCGCGTGTCCCCATGTGCTGCCTCGCATTCGTGCCCGTTGTGAGCTGCAGGGGTTGTCGTATTGAAGATCTCTGGGAGCGAGCCGTTGATACTGCCGCAAGGTCCTTGGCAGGTGCTTGTTGGGCTCCAACTGCCCACACAGTGAACTGGGCAAGGGATGGAGTTGACGCAAGGTGCTGGGCGTGATGCACCATGTGCTGCGTCACATGTGCCGTTGTACTGAGCTGGAGCAGTGATGACAAAGTACTCAAGAAGGCTGCCACTGCCGTTGTTGCATGGCGCGTTGCAGGTGCCTGGCACCCAAAAGGCTGCAGGTATTGCAAAGCAGCAGCAGCAGCAGCAGCGGCAGCCACCAGGTTGTTGAGTGTGTTGCAGCAATGCGTATGCAAGTGCTGTTCACAATTGCAGACACACCAGGCGCAAGCAGCACAGGTGCAGCAGAAGTGTTGCTAGTGGTGAGCCTGCAAGCAGCAACCCGCATCAGCATCTCACCAATTCATAGATCACCCGCAGCACACATCTCACCTATGCAGTCGATAGGGCATGGCTGCTCGTTGCAAGTCTCATTGCGCACGCTGTTGTTGGCAGCCACACAGTCAGCGCCACCATGTAAAGCCGGCGACGTCACAACAAACGCGGACGTGCGGAGGCCACCGCCGCAACGCTCTGCACTGCACTCCGACCAAGGCCCCCAGTTGCCCACACACGGCACAGGGCATGGCTGCGTGTTGCACGTTTCATTCCTCATCGTGTTGTTTGCTGCCTCACAATCAACTCCACCGTGTGCTTCTTCCCGTAACACGGTGAGGACGGCGGTGTGGTAGCCGGTGTTGCAGGCGGCGCTGCATTCCGTCCAGTTGCTCCACACTCCCCAGCAGTCCTCTGGGCATGGCTGCGTGTTGCAAGCCTGGCTGCGCACAGTATTGTTGGCGGCTTCACATGCACTCCCATTGTGCCGAGCAGGGCTTGTGACCGTATACACCGAAGACTGGTTGCCGCCTGCGCATGCAGCTGTGCAGTTGGTCCAGGTGCTCCAGGTGCCGGTGCAGTTTACGGGGCAAGGGGTGGGGTTGATGCAGCTTGTGGTAGACCTGTGACATGAGCACACAGGCAGAGTAACTAACAGTAACTTTGCGCACACGTCAACAGGTTACCGACGTAAAGTAGACAATGTGTATCATTGTCATGCAGATGAAGCACATTCAAAAGAATTGATCACAATCACATCAACCAGCTCCACCCGGCAAGGAGAGGGAATCCGCTCACACGCTGACGGAAGCAGACACGACAACAAGGGGCATCAGGACAAAAGATCAGCGGCAAAGGTAATGCAGGTGGAACTTGGTTGTGCAATCAAGTCGCTAAATCCAGCAGAGCAACAGCAGCTCCAACTAAACATGCACGCCCATTTCCCAACCAATTGATTCATTGGTTCAGTTGCAACTGCCGCATGCATCACTTTTGAACTGCATGCTCATAGTTCCCATGCAGCGACCCAACAAATCCAACACCAAGACACAACTTTTCTGTCCTCTGGTGTGGTTTCAACTCCTGAACCTGCACCCAGGGCTACGCAGCTGTCAGCTCACCTTATTGTTCCGTTAGGATGCGTGCAATTTGGACCATTGTCCACCGGCGGTGCGCTGATCACATACATCTCAGGTCTCGTGCCAGTGCCGTTGCTACAGGCCCCGTTGCATTGCCCAGCAGACACCCACGTGGCATTACAGGCCACAGGACTGCAGGCATTCCTGTTGGTGCACCCAGTGATGAAACGCGTGTCGCCATTTTCCGCTGGACAAGCCGTGCCGTTTCTCAATGCAGGCGTTGTGATGGTATATCTGTGGGACAGCAGGAGGTGTGTGATTTTTCATAGATAGCACAGGCATTTGTCATGAACGGTTGCACAGGGAGCCCACCGGCATGCTTCTTCCAGCGCACATGCTGTACTTTGTACTGTGAATCCTTGCCCGCTTGCGATGAATGCGCTAAGCATGTGGCACACCTCAACAACCCATGGAAAGTGGCCGGCACAAGTGAACCAGCATCTAAATCTGCCGCAGCACAACACTGCACCTGCTGGCACTGCAACACCCACCTTTCAGGCAATGTACCGCCAAGCCTGACATTGCCGCAGCCGCCCACGCAAGCGCCATTTGGAACCCAGTTGCCCACGCAGTTCACCGGTGGACACGGCGTGTTGTTGACGCAGCCAATGGCGTTCCTGCAGGCACATCAAGCCAGCAAAGCAAAAAGCGCTATCTTCTGATGATGGTTAAGACGATGAGCTGCCCCTGCGGGGCGTCTGCTGTGTAATGCATCACCAAAGCAGGACGAGCAGCGCTTGTGGTGCTCAAGGGTCCGAGGGCTGGAGCGTGCATGTCGTTTGCAGCATGTTCCAGTCAGCAGATTTGGTTTCGCCCAAAGTAAACATGCTGTTACTCTCAGCCATCACGAACTACGCTGCCGGATGTGAACGCAGCTGAGACAGGGTCCCAACTGCGTGCGTTACGGAGCTAGCCGTCTACTCACTGCACGGTGCCGTTTGCGGCGCTGCACGTTGTGCCGCCATACATCGCTGGCTGGGTGATGACAAACGTCTCCGGAATGAAGCCTGCTCCGCCATCACTGGCAGCAGTAACAGACAAAAGGCCCAGGCAGCAGAAACAGTTGGGCGTGTGTCCTGAAGCTTTCCTATCATCTGTCACCACTCTGACCGCATTGCTGAAACCAATAATGGTAGCATACTCAGCTACTGTACAGCGAGTTCATACATTCTAGACTGCACACACCATTTCTGCAGCTATTGTGTTCGGCACATCCATTTCCGGTGTGTGGAATCATGCCCAAGTCTGCTCACCATGCACCGGTGCAGATGCTGCTGTTGAGCACTTGCCATGCTCCAGTGCAGTTGATGGGACATGGTGTGGTGTTGTGGCATGCCTGCAAGCAATGGCAGCAATCCTTAAGTACATGACATGCTCTAAGTACTTAAAGTACAAGGAATCATGGTGGGAGACAACGGAAGTCACTTGCACTTGCAAACGGCGGGTTTCAGTGCTGCAGGTTTTGCGTGTGAGTTGCTGCTACTTTGGCTGAACTGCCACCGCACAACCCCAAGACAAGTATGCTGCCATTGTCCTGCTCAGCTCATTGACATACAGCCTGAAAGACTTTGAGGCAAATTCAGCATTTGATAGATGCTGGCTGGAATGCACATTGCCAGTCTGCAGCATAAAAACAGCATTGCAAGGCAGCAATGATGACGGTGATAAGTCGTGACGGTGATAAGTCAACAAGATTGCTGCTGCGGCAGCCGTCGTCACCTGTTCTGATTTTGTGGCTCCATGCAGCTCTGGGCAGTCAGTGCCTGCAGCAGAAAACCAGCAAGTGCCAGCCTTATGAGAATTGAGAATACACTCACGCTTTAGATCAGCTTGTACCGGAGTCGTGCAATTTTGCAGGATCTGCCATACTGTTGCTTGGCGGGTGATAGACAGCTGCAATGTTTGACAGCCGACGCTGCACGCGCGTGAGGCACAGCAGCTGCCAACTTAGTTGCAGAGCTCACAGCAACACATATCACAACAGAACCAAATACCACATACCAAATACCATCATCATCATATTACCCATTCAAGCCACAGCATCAGCGCCATCGGCCCTACACCAAATACTATGTACCAAAGGAAGGCCACAGGCCCACCCGCTAAGGAGCCAAACAAGGCCCACGGGGTCCCACAACATCCAAGAAAATACCATCCAGGCAACCAATCTGAAGCCTCAACAAGTTCTGAAGATTCTGTCACTGAGGCACTCGTGTCAATCGGGAGCATACCGTGCGCCATAGCAGGGTCACAACAGGAGCCCAGACCTCTCCACAGCTGCAGATGTGCTCATCTGCAGTTAGTGTGCAGCTCTAACAGCGTAGCCACATCAACTTAACCACAAGACAAACCACTGCAAACTCAGGAGTACTTTTGTAAACTGGACATGTACCTGTGCTTACCGTTATAAGCAGCCGTCACTGTGATCACATACCGCTCCAGCAGCAGGCCACCCCCACCGCCGCAGGCACCAGAGCAGCTCTGGGCCACCCAGGAGCCCACGCAGTGGCGAGGGGGGCATGGTACATTGTTGACGCAAGCGGTGCTGGTGCGGTTGGTGTTGTGCGTTGATGAGCAACTTGACCCGCTGCACGCTCTTGGCACTGCAGCAAGAAGTAGCAGCAACCACCACCAGCAGCAGGGCAGCATCCGCATCGCACAAGGCTGCCTATCTGTTGGCAATCCACTGGCATGGACAGGTGAACAACTCTGCAGCAGGCGCAATGTTGTTATTGTCGAGGCAATGCATGGCATGGACTGGGCAGTGTACAGCAGCCCAAGCCATATTCACAATGGCTCTGGACTGCGCTACGCACTTTGCGCGTGCACAGCAGCACACTGTTGCGCGGTGTGACTGTGTGATGCTGCAAGACTGCAACAACGCCAACACTGTGACGAGGGGGCCTGCTTGCAACAGCAAGTGCAGTTCTTCCGCTACCTGTAACAATGAAGCGCTCTGGTAGAAACCCAGAGCCTCCGCTGCATGAGCCGCTGCAGTTGTCCGTGGTCACCCAGCCTCCCACACAGTTGACAGGACAGCAGGCTGCAGTTGTTTACAAAACGAGCATACAGTTGTGATCTGTCAGCTGTGATTTGTATTGCACGGCATGCTTCTGAACTGTAAGCATCGGCGCCTGGCAGCTGCATCTGATCCATATGCATGCATGCATGGCAAATCACTCACTGTCCGTATCCGCAGCTTGCTTGTCAGCCACGACAGTATAAGCGCAGGTCATCCAGCCACTCGTCATCACAAAACACCCATTACCCACAACCTCTGGAGGCTTAACGGGCTTTTGGACAGTACATGTTATCACAAAGGGTGAACTTTGTGTGAAGGCTGTGCAGCCCTTTGGGCAGCACATATGAGCATATAGCCCCAAGAACCTTCATCTGCTGCACACCTGAGGGTCTGGGACATGGCAAGGTAAATAACAAAGCATGGTTGCTGGTCAGTCGTGTGGTGGCAGTTCGCGCCCAGCTAACAGTCCATGCGCTGTAACTTTTCACAGCAACAAGCGGATCATTCATGCCAAACATAGCACATATCAGAGTCACCGTACATTTGTAAGCAACAACCCCACCTGTGTTGTTGCAGTCCAAAAACCGCTGAGTACCGCCAGCTTCTGAGCAGTTCTGCCCACCCCATGCAGCTGCTGTGGTGATGCTGAAGATTTGCCGCTGCTTACCCGCTCCGCCTGCAACGCAGCAAGTACCCACAAGCAAGTACGGGCTGAAAATCTAAGCAGGCAAGCGTGCTCAAGCTGCGCATGCCGAGCGATGCCACCAAACACCAGACACCTGGCCCAACTCCATTAAGAACTGCTCCATTGCTAGGCGCGATAGCCAATCACCCAAATCCTTTTATCTCACCCGCGCATGTTCCATTGCAGGATCCAGAGTTGACAAAGCTGCCAACGCAGTTCACTGGAGGGCAGGCATCGCTGTTTATGCATACGAGTGAGGACCTTGTTGAGCCATTGGTTCTTAAGCAAGAGCCGCCGTACAATGCAGGGCTGTTGATGATGAACATCTGAGGCAGAGTTCCGGTGCCGCCACCACATGCGCCTGCATTTTAAAGCCATCAAGTTGGGAGTGGTGCAAATATCTCCGTGCTAAGGTGCACATTTGCTTGGCCAATGGTTGGCTTGACAACGACATGAAGCCTGCGGTACTCAAGCTGTCAAGGCTTGGTGTTGTACGCATCAGTTACCCACCAGAACCACAACTGCACCCAGTAAACGGCATGCAGTTTTGGTCTTGCCCATCCTACAGCTGTGTGCAGCACCAACCTGTGCAGTTGCCATTCTGGATCCACGTGTAGCTGCAGGGGACGGGACACATCGCGTTATTAACACACGCCAGGATCGAGCGCGCTGCCCCGTTGGGGTGAGGGCAAGGCACACCGCCATGCTGCGCGGGCGTAGTGACAATGTACTGCTCTGGCAGCGTGCCATTGCCGCCCTCACAAGCCCCTGAGCAGTTGCCGCTGGCGCTCCAGTTTCCAACGCAATCTATGGGGCATGGGGTGGGGTTGTTGCAGGCTGTCACCAAGCGTGTCTCACTTTGTACTGCTGAGCAGCTGGTACCCCCGTATGCCGCCTGCAGGAACGCCGCAGAGGCAAATCATGCTTCTGGCTCAGACCGCAGACAGCAAAAACATGCGCAACATGCCTGCTCGCCTTGCCGCAGTATCACACATAGCCCAAAAGCAGCCATGTCCATCAGTGTGGCCAGCAAATCACAGACAAGCTTTCAAACCACCTGTACTTCTGCGCTGATATGGCTGCAGCCGCACCTGTCTGGTTATGTTGAAGCTTTCAGGCAGCAGCCCTGCCCCTCCGCCGCAAGGCCCATTGCAGACCCCTGCTGCAAGCCAGATGCCAGTGCAGGTCACCGGAGGGCACGGATTTGAGTTGGTGCAGCTGATGGTGTTCCTGCGTTACCATACATTACATGGTTCAGCCGTTAGATGAGTGGCGCCAACGGGGTAGGCGATACCCCATAGTTCGACACGTCCGTCCAAAGTTGCTGTAACAGTTCACGTCCATTTCTTGCCAACATGTAAAAGCTGGCAGACAGGTCACGTCTCACACGTATGCATATTAGTGTTGAGCCGAAGCAGCTGAAATGAACAGAATCCGCAGCATTAGGCATGAGATACAACCCATTTATCTTGAGCCCTAGCCAGGCCTGTTTTTTTTGTTTTCTCTGGTTTGCGCAAAGACCAGCATACGATCATGCAGGCTCACCTGCAAGTGATGCATATAACTTGTAACTTGCACCCGCAGCACCATGCATACTAAAATCACCAGCACTGCTGACTTCAACCTCAGGTGACATGCATGCGCAGAACATTTAATTGCTGACGTCATGCCTTCATGCTGTAGCTGCTGCCATGTGAGCACAAAACCAAGCGGCTTGATGCTAGCTGCAATTGCACTGCTGCTCACCTGACAGTGTTGTTGGTAACAGGGCATGCCAGGCCGCCATACATGGCAGCCTGAGAGACAACGTACGTCTCCGGCACATAGCCGGCACCGCCACTGCAGTGTCCTGCAACAAGATGCAGCCAACATACAGAGGCAGTGCGGATGCTCAGCTGCACAAAAGACCACAATCTGTGCCAGCCAGGGCAACCAAGTCATACACAAAACACATGAAAGAAAAGCAGTGTGAAGCGCGTCCATTGCTAAGTTTTACAATCACCTGTGCACGCGCTGCTGTTAAGCACTTGCCATGCTCCAGTGCAGTTGATGGGACATGGCGTGTTGTTGTTGCACGCCTGAAAGGTAGCCAAACACACATCAGGCTTGTACGTCACAGGTGCCTCGTGTTCCAAAACCCATGTTTTATGGAGCAGGAAGAAGAAGTGAAATGACGAGGTAGTATATATGACCACATAAAACAAGATATGATCAGACAAGAGATAGGACAACAGCATAACAATGTTATGACAGAGATAGTGACTCTAAGAAGCAGAGGCACAATGAGACACCCCTGTCCCGTATGTGTTGGGCTGATTACAACTGAACAGCGATCATAGTTCAGCAGCTGTGCTCAGTTGTCAGCCCTGTAGCTGGGCATGCTGCTGCGTTCAGTTGTACTGCCCTTGCTCCCACCTGTTCCGACTTTGTGGTGCCGTTGACACTTGGACACTGGGTGCCTGATCAAGCAGTGAGCACAACAGAACAGCACAACACAGCACGGTCATCCAAGCTGTTTTGGAGCATGGCCTGCACACGGCACCCCTTCAAAACATGTGCGGGCTTAGGGATGCAGCCCATGCAGCAAACTCAAACAAGAGAAACACATCATATCGGAGTTCACAACCATCTGCTGCATGTCTCAACAGACCAGCCCATGCAAGGCCTACACAGCATACATGCTGCTGATCCATCCCATGTGCATTGCGAGACTGATGTTGCTTTTGTGCAATGGCAGCGTGCTGCTGTTGTCAAGCCGGCGGTGCCGGCTGTGCAGTCATGCTGGACTTGTGAATTCTAAGTGAAATGAAAGTAGGAATTCTCTGCCGGGTGTCAAATCTGTGAGCAGCACTCCAGCACATTGATACAGGCAAATGATGTGAAACCCTGCTGGCGCAGAAACTAATTGCACCAGCTGCACTTGTGCTCACCACTGTAAGCAGCCGTCACAGTGACCACATACTGCTCCAGCAGCAGACCAGCCCCGCCCCCGCAGGGCCCCTGACAGCCAGCAGCAGCTGTCACCCAAGAGCCCACACAGTTCCGAGGAGGGCAAGGCGTGGTGTTGGTGCAAGGCATCACCAGCCTGGAGGTGCCGTTGTTGCCCGGGCAGCTGCCGCCGTACATGGCCGGGCTGGACACAAAGAACACCTGCAGCCAAACAAGATGAGCAGCAGTCATGCATATGTGTTGAAGTGGCTCTGAGGCGGAAGAGCAGCAACACGGTGAGAGCATGGAACCTGCACGATGATTGGTGCAGCAAGTACTGCACTGCCATTGCCACATGCCATGCATCCTCATATGAGGCAGTGCGGGCCTGGGGGCGAGGCGCGCTGCCCCGGCATCAGCAGTTACTGCAATTGCAGTGTAAGCGCCTGGAGCTGGAGCTGATTGGAACGACGTGCAGAAGAGCTATGCCGCCACCTGCCTGTCGCGTTTCAAGACCCGTGTGAGCATTTTGCTGGCTCCTGATCAGGGGTGTCACTCCTTTGAAGGGGGCAGCATGTCATGTGGTTCGATCAACTGCGACACCTCTACCCAAGACAGCCGCTTTCATGCAGGCATGCATTCACTGCAGTGGAGCAACCAACATATAATGCACAGCTTGCAGCAAGCAGAGCATATGTTCACATCAGTCTGGATGAGTCCCCGCCTTCTCCTTGCATCTGATCCCTCATGGGCCCGTCGTCCCTTGCCCTCACACCTCTGGGATAAAGCCACTGCCGCCAGAGCAGAGCCCAGTGCAGTTGCCGTTCGTAGCCCAGCTTGCAGTGCAGTTGACGGGGCAGGGGTTGTTGTTCTTGCAAGCTGTGGACAGCCGGGTGGTGCCATTGACGTTTGGGCAGCCATTGCCCCCTGTACAGATGCATCCAAGGCGTGGGTATACATTGATTTGGTGCAATCGGTGCATGAGGTTGCAGCACTGGCGATGGGTCCAGTCAGCAGGTCAAGGTCATGGCTTGCGGCAGCTGCAGGCAGCTGTGCACAGCATGCCTCATGCAGCGCTAGGCAACCACAGTGCTGCTTTGCCATCTGGGATGGCACCGCACACAATCCAATCTGAATTATCCAAAAGCAGTAGCTGGCAGCTAGGTTGGCCGCTGGCTGCAGTGACAGCAGTGACACCGCTAGTGGCCTTGCACAGGTAAGCCTCAGGTCTGCAATGCACTGAGCCTTTGCACTCACCGTTGGCTGCAGCAACAGAGATGAAGTACACCTCCGGCAACAGCCCGTCACCACCTCCACATGCCCCAGTGCACGCGCCATTCAGTGAACCCCAAGTGTGGGGCAGCCACGCGCCGACACAGTCCTTGATGTTGAAACGAACTGACCCAGATTTGATCCACACAATGGAGTCAATGCCAGCGTCTTTTCCATCAGCTATACCAAGCTTTACATGGTACGTAGTGCCTGCAGTGACATGGTAATCTGCTGTCTTGATTAGCGTCGTCAGCCCGTTGAGCTCCGTCGCCTTGGTCGACGTAGAGAAGTCATTGTCGATGAAATAGGTGTTGTGCAACGCATTGACAGTATTTATGCTGACTGGGTTTGAAGAGTTTGGCAGCAGGGCAACGTTGGTGTGGGTTCCACCTCCAGAATGGATGAAGAAGCCAAAAACATCATTAAACGGAGATGGACCTGGGTAATCTGCACAGTGGTCCAACACAGCAGCAGCAGCAGCAGCAGCAGCCAATTGGAGAACAGCAAACAGCTGCTGGCTCTGGGCCCACCTTCTCTGATGGCAACAACTTTCCACAAAGGTGACAGCTGCTGGTGCCTGCTTGCTGCGACACCCCACTGCATGGCTGCAGCAACTCCGGCCCAGTGATCCTTCTGGTGGCTGGAGTCAGCAACTCTCATGTCTCCAAGCAGCGTTACCAAAACCAATGTACCACCAGCAATGTTCTGTAAGACAGTTCCCAGGGTGGAGCAGTTGCATGTCCCACCTGGGCTTGGCGCGAAGTCTGGATACTCCTCGCTTCCAAACACATACTGGAAGGCCAATGGCCCGCTGACTGTCGGTGTAACGTCAAACATCAGCAGCACTTGATCATACAGTGCCTGCGAGTAGCCTGCTGCTGTCGAAAGTGCTTGCATGTCGGGGTCGCTGCTGGCGCCTGTGCCCTGAGCCTGTGTTTTTTGTAATGCTGTGTTGCTGGTGATGGCACCAATCCTAGCATTGCCGTTGCTCAGCACCACAGCACCTGCAACACATTCACAGCAGCACAGCCGTAACCAGCACGATGTGGAGTCATCCTGCAAGTGCTGTCAAGTATTAAAATGCTAATGCCTGTGCCAGCTGCTGCTGCTGTGGCTCTTCCTGCTGCCTCTTATGAGGTCTTTCTATGAGGTCTCCCCCCCCAATGAGCCTCTCGTTGGCTCCTGAATGGGGTTCCCACTCCTTGTTGGGTGGAGCATGTAATGTAATGTAATGTAATGTTATGCACCTGCCTTCTGTTCCAACGCTGCGTCCTTCCCCACTGCTATTATTGTCAGCAGCACTGCATCACACAGGTCGGTGCAGCACATTGCTGACAAGAAGTGCATGGGGCGTACGTGCAACAGCATGGTCATCACATGTCAGACGAACGGCCGCGGCGTGCATGTCGAGTGCCGTACTTTGTGCATCACACGCTCACCAAGCGACATCTGTGATGCCAACTGGTGGCATCCAAAGCCAGTGATGAGCAGCATACCCTCAATACCCCCAGCGGTGCAGGCGCCACTGAAGGCCGCATTGGATACCGGCAGCTGGGCACTGTTGCCTGTAAGGGCTTGGGCAGCGGCCAACGCTGAGGGACAGGGGGTTACGACAGGGTCGCCCCCTGCACACGCTGCTGCTGCAGGGGCCAGGGAGGCTGCATTACTGCACAGCAGCAGGCACAGGAGAGCAGGTGCCTGCAGCAGGCGCAACGCCTGTCACAGGGCAAATGCACCCATGAAAGTTGTGATATGTTCAGCCTGGCTGGGACAGCACTGCTGAGCAAAAAGATGTATGAAGGACACAGAGATAGGTTGATTTGCCATAAACCTGAGCAACATATACTCCCTGATAACTCCAAGCAGTTCATCGGTGCGGAGCAGTGCACTTCGAAGGCACGAAGCAGCCCACCACCTGCCACCACAGCTACTGCTCGGGCGTGCAGCTCACCTGCACACTCCTGTGCATGAATCACGCGCTACTATTCTCTGCTTGATTAAAGGCTCATACCAAGTTCCTAGCAATCAGCATATGTTGCTACGATGCATTCCCGAATGGGTTAAACACCGGAGGACTGCAGGACAGACCATGACGATCGCATGCGGTGTATTAGTTGGGGGATTAACATTGAACGGCATCGTGAGATACAATCAGTGTGCAAGCTTAGCATGTGCCGCGAATATGATGACAAGGGTTTGCCAGTCAACGATGGGTCCTGTGTGATGAGGTCAGCCGCACTTGTCACGGGCACTGCTGCATCACGTCGCTCGAAACCACGTCAAACCAGTACATGAGACTGAATTGGACAGAATTGCTGCTGTTGCTGTTGCCATTATGCCATACACATTGTACAATGATAGCCACGGTCCAGGAGATCAATCACTGCACGACCATGATAGACAGGGCCCAGAAAATCAATCACTTTGCAGCACTGAATTGATTTCTAGTTGTTACTCAATCGGCAAGGCAACATGCAGTGCTTTACTAAGAAGCGCGTTGGTATCACCTGCGCCAGCAGGCGCAGGCCATCAGCTGTTCTTCACAACCTGTGGAAATGCCACAAACCTGAGGTGCGCTGCACAGCCATACGCAAGCACCAACAGCAACTCACCTACACAAGCTGCTGCGGCTGCTGTTTGTGCTTCTGCTTGTTGTAATTCTTCAGCAGCTGAAGCCGCTGCTTCTGCGATAGCTGCTGCTGCTGCTGTTCCACCTTCCCTAATCTGCGGGCCCCTATTGCAGCCGACACTTTCTCTGCTGCTCCTGGTCCTTGCTCAAGCACCACCATCCCCTCACCTGCTGCTGCTGCTGGTACTGCTGCTGGCCTGACAGCGCTTGTGAATGTCGCGGCAGCTGCAGCAGGCCAGACAGCCGTCAACCTTGGCTCGTACACACAAGCATCAACATCCCCCGTTTCTTTGCCGACCCCCTGACACGCTGCCATCGCTGCGTATGCAGCCATGGCTGCCTGGCTGAGCTGGCGCTCAAACCCTACGACCCCTGGAACCCTCGGCTTCCGCACATCAGGCCTTCTGGGATCG
This sequence comes from Scenedesmus sp. NREL 46B-D3, assembly GCA_014080715.1. NCBI lineage: Eukaryota > Viridiplantae > Chlorophyta > Chlorophyceae > Sphaeropleales > Scenedesmaceae > Scenedesmus > Scenedesmus sp. NREL 46B-D3. Next base: position 41,001 of record JACERP010000396.1, on the reverse strand, counting down.
CAGTAGTACCCGACCCAGCTAGCAGCTTCCACGTCAGCCGCAGACGACACATTCAAACCTGCCGCACTCCCTTGCAGCTCCCCTCTCCCTAACTGCCTCTGTAAAATGGTGAAGCCTGCACCGCAGCCTGGCCCTACAGCGCCTGCAATGGCCCTGCACCGCACTGCATCTGCTGCTGCAGCAGCATCCAGCAGCAGCAGGTCCCCGGGAGCTGGCTCAGCTGCTGCTGCTGCTGCGCGCGGCTGCATGGTGGCGAAGGCAGGGGCCCTGGGGGTGCTACGGTAGCCTGCCAACACGCTGAGGGGGATGTCCTCAACCCTGTACAGCATGTGTGCAAACCCAGCACAGCAAGGTCAACAGCTGCAGCCTGTTGTGGCATGCGCACAGCACGCTCCGTCCAGCGGCGTCGCGTGCCGTGCATGTGCTTGCTGCATGTGCAGCGCATGCATACAGCCAGCAGGAGGTCGCCGCACATGCTGTGCAGCGCTGCCAGCTCCTGCAGTGCAGGCGGTTGTCCTGTGCACATGCGGGCCACGCCACCACAGGCGGCAGCGTCCATCCTTTTATACATGGCTCCTGCAGTCCCAGTCACAGTGCTGCATGCACAGCAACCCGCCACCACCACCAGCAGTGGCAGCAACAGCGGCAGCAGCAGCAGCTGCACCATCCCTTCCCAGCGTCCTTCAGGACCCTCACTGGACCCCCCAGTGCCCTAATGTACGCGCTGAACAGCAATGCAAGCAGGGCTGCACAGCCTGTTGCGCCACGCAGCCGGAACCGCCACACAAAAAATGCGCTTTTGCATCTGCATTGCGTGACGCCCTGCCCCCACGGGGGCCACCTCACCTGTAATCCATGTCGCAGCGCTGCAGCCGCAGCAAGCCACCAGCAGCACCTGCGGCTGCGCCGTCCCCCGGCAGCGTCCTGCCAAACTCCAACACGCCCCGCCGGCCTGCAGGCCGCGGCAGCACAGCATCAGCGGCGGCGCTGCACAGCCGGTCCCTCCAGGCCCCCAGCTGCAGCGCCTGGCGTGCCGCATACCCCTCGGGGTCCTGCACAGCTGGACTGCTGCAGTGCGGCGGCTGGATCAAGCCAGGCGCCACGCGGGGCCTCGTTAGTAACATGTTGGGCTGCAGGTTCAAGCGGTCGCCCTCGCCGCCGATCGCTGCCAAGCGCCTGGCTGCGACGAGCGCGGCTTCTGCTGCTTCGGAATTGGGCGGGCATCCCTGCCTGTCTGTTGTGCGTGAGAAGTCGGGGCCTGGAAGGGCAGGCGAGACGGCATCGCCTGCTTCGTCACATGCTGCTGCTCCTGCTGCTGTGACGAGTACTGCTGTCGACTCAAAGGTGTCAGGGTGCAGGCTGGTACCTGCCAGGGCCCCTCTGTGCCGCTGCTGCTTCTGCTGGAGGTGCCAGGTCTGCAGGAGCACAGCAGCGCACAACAAAGCATGGGCAGAAGGCTCAATGCGTGCAATAACGATGCAGACACCAAGCATGAGTTGGAGTCTTCCAGAAACTATGGTGATGCCACTACACTCATAGCCCATGCACATCTGCCAGCGATAGCAAGCACGTGCCTTTGCTCCGGCTGGCGTGCCACTGCAGGCCAAACCTGAGCCACACCACTGTTGTCGGTGCACCAAACATGCACCCTTACACAACATCCGCGTGCACACAGCGTCCAGCTCACCTGCATGGCCTGGGCTGTTGCTAACAAACCCTGTGACGTCAGGCAGCCGCTTCCTCAGCGCCGCGTCCAGGTCAGCGTCTGGCAGGGGCAGTTGGCTGGTCAACCTCCCAAACCCTAATCCACTGGCATCGCCAAAACCTGATGCCGCGGCTGCTGCCATGGCTGACAGTGCTGCTGCTGCCTGCTCCCTGCCGAGCATGAAGCGCATGTGCACGGTGCCGTGAACTGCTGTGCTTGGCAGTACTGCTTGCAGAGCAGCAGCTACATCCATATCCAGAACATCTCCCTCCTGCGGCTGCTGTGTTGCTCCGGCACAAGCTGCCATGGCTGTGACCGCCGACTGGGTGCTGCTGCTGCTGCTGCCAGCTTGGAACGGCAGCAGCAGACGTGCCAGTGCTGGCTGCACCAGCCGATAGCTGGGGTCATAGCAGCCAGGACCCAAATGAGGCTGGGCAGACGATGCTGCTGCTGCTGCTGCTGCAGTGCTGTTGTCAGCGCGTGGAAGCTGCAGCTGGAACGGCACACCGCCTGCAGGCAATGCACATGCTGCTGGTGAGGAAACCCGCAGCCGCACCAGGGCTGTGAAGTCAAGAATTTGGAGCTATGTGGGACGTTCACACGCACACCCTGCACACACTTGCAGTGGAATGGCCTGACTGGCAACACCTACAGTTCAATTCAGTGGGCTCTTTCGTCGGCCCTGTGCTGTGTCTGTCGCAGACTGCAAGTGTGCATGTGCACACGCAAGGTGGGCCACATCTTGTGCTGGGTGCTTCAACCCCACTCAACATGCTGTGATCGTTGCAGTCTTTGTCCAGCGGCATGCTAGAACACTCAATGAATGCATGTACCTGGTGTCCTGCGCTTGACCAGCGTGACCTGCACATCATACAGCAGCTCCAGCCCAGCAGCTGACAACCCTGTGCCACGTAAACCCCCTAAACCACTGCTCCTGAACCCTGCCACCACTGTCGGCAGCGGCGCAAAACCCCAGGCAGGAACCCTGGGCCGCACGTGCTGCAGGCACCTGCTGAAGTCATACCACTCCCTTGATGACTCAGCTGAGCTTGCTGAGTCATCTCTGCACGACTCCTGCTTGCTGGCATCGCTGCTGTTGGCGGCTGTACTGGCTGCTGCAAGAGCCTGGGTTGCTGCTGCTGCCAGCACGACTGAAGGCACGTGTTTCTGCAGGTGGGCCCATGCGTTGCTGATGTCGTAGCTGCAGGGGCCTGGCTGCCTACAAGACACAGACAGAACGCACACGCAACAGTGTCATCCTGGCTGGACTAAGCAGCTGAGGCCAGCACACCTGCAAGGAATCTACATTAGCTGAAAAGCAGCCAAAGCAGCGGCTACACACGGCATACCCCGGGAGGTTGGGCTGCGTCTTGCTCATGTCCAGTTTGTGGCGATGCGGCGCATGTGAACAGCGAGCAACACACACAGCAGCCCCACAGAAGCCTCACCTTGCGGTGCCGTTGCTCCTTGCAGCCAGCAGCAGCTCCCACAGCCCTGCCCTCCCACTGCTGCTGCTGCTGCTGTTGCCGCTGCTGGCACTTGGCTGCTGCACGCCAGACTCAAAGCTCAGCACGCCAAGGCCCTGGCGTGGGTGCAGCACAGCATCATTCGCCTGCAGCTCCAGCAGCTGCGCATTGCCGCTGCTGCCGCTGCCACTCAAGTGGCAGCTTGTTCTGCCAGCGGCAGGGAATTGCCAGGCTGGCTTGCGTGGTCTGATTGCCGCATCTAGCGTCCACACATCCACGGTGCGTGCTGCGATCAAGGTAAAGGCAGACGCCTGGTGGGCACTGCAAGTACTTGTGCCGTCGCCTGCGGCTGCTGCTGCCACTGTTGGCGAGTCGCAGCCTAGCCTGGGGTTGCTGCTGGGCCGCGCCATGACAGCTCCTCCCTTCACACGTGGCTCAACAAGTGAGAACTTCACATCCAGCCACACGTCAGCGTGAACTTCACATTCTTCTTCTTCCGCTGCTGCTGAGCCAGCAGCCGGCAGGTCAATCACATTGTCGTCTGATGTTGGTGCAGCTGGCAATGTAAGGAGCTGATCGACTGAGTTGGATGCCCCAGCAGCATGGCTACCCAACACTGCTACTGTTGCTGGACATGATTTGGGTGTTGCCGACTTGGCTGTCGGCAGCGGTGTTATAACGCCGCCCTTGATGCGTGGTTTGATGGCGTTGCTGGCTGCTGCCACGTCAGCATTGAGCCAGCTCAACACGCCTGCTGGTGCTGCTCTACTCCCTGGCCTGCTGTCCACAGGGCTGCTGTACCCAGCTTCTGCAGCAGCAGCTGCTGCAACACATCCCGCAGTGTATGCTCGGCTTGAAGGGTAACCACATGCTGCCGCTGCTGCTGCTGCTGCTGCCGCTGCAGCCGGCTGCCTCACCAGCACTGCACGACATGGAGCACTCCTGCTGCGCATGTAGGTGGCCACGCTGCTGGCGCTACTGCTGCAGCGCTGCTGCTGTTGCTGCTGCCGCTGTGCCTCAGCACTACTGCAAGTGACACTCCAAGCAATGCCTCCTGCTCTCCTCAACACAAATGGGCCTGGTGCAGCACCATTGGTCCCAGCATCTGCTGCTGACTTGACGCTGCTGCTGGCAGCCACCAAGCCTCGACTAGTGCTGCTAACTTCGAGGGCATGCAATCGCTGCTGCTGCTGTCCACTGCCGGGCCACTTGCTCAGCCCTTCAGGCGTCTCCAAGCGCAGCACTACATCAGCGGCAGCTGCTGCATCTGTGCGAACCAACCCCCGCTGCCTGCTGGCGCTGCCTCCCCTGCTGCAAATGCCCCTGATCAAGCCTGCGCTGCTCCGACTGCCGCGTGCATGTGGACTGTCGTGCCGGCTGCTGTGCCGCAGTGGGCTGGCAAACACCGCACTGCTCCTGCTGCTGCGCTGCCTGTATGATAACGCGTCAAGGCCGCTGCCGGTCACGTCATAACTGCTAGGGCCCAGCAGGCAGTTGCCGGCAGCACCACCTGCACTGACAGTTGTGCTGGCGGAGGCTGCTGCCGCTGCCCCAGCAAAAGCATCAGATGTGCCGTTGTTTGACGCCCTGGCTGGGAAGCGGGATGAGTGCTGCCCTGTGTGTGCCTTCCAAGCTGCTGCTGGTGCTGCTGCTGCTCTAGCTTTGATGGCCATGTGTCGCTGGCCCAGTGCAGCAGTCACATTGCTGATACTGTCAGTAGTGCATTCACCATCACATTGCCTATAGGGGCTGCTGTTGGCTGCTGCTGACTCTGCCGATGCCGCTGTTGTTGCTACTGGCGCTGCTTCTCGTCCTGCACACCTCAACATTTCTGCTTCAACTGCTGCTGGACCTGCTGCTTCAGCTGCCAGCAGTGCCCATGCAGTGTGCATTACATCAGAAGTGCCCTCAGCTCCTGCTGCAGCTGCTGCCTTCTTCTCCTTCCTCTCCCGCAGCAGCTGCTGCATTTGCCGCTTGACTGACGCATGCCCAAAGGAAAAGGCGGCAGCTCTACCACATGGTAGACAGCAACAGCAGCAGCAGCAGCAGCAGCAGCAGCACGAGCAAACACAAGTGTCAAGCCCTGATGGAAATCGAAACAGAGGCAGGTGTGGCACCAGCCTGACCAGCAGCAGCTTGCGGCAAGCTACACATGTAAGCACTGACTGACACAGTGCATGGTGGTTGCAAGTGTAACCATAACATACAGCAAGTGCAACGCCAGCACTGACAGACGCATCCGTGTTGGACTGTGCCGCTCACTTTGGCTTCAGCAGTTCCATGCCATCTGCTGCGCCCTGCTCGCCAGCAGCTCCGGCACTCTGCTGCCCTTCAGTGGCCTGCATGCCTTGAACACTGCTGCCTGCTCTTTGCTGCGCCTGTGGCACTTGTTGCAGCATCTGCTGCTGCTGCTGCTGTGCAGCCTTGTCTGCTCCAGGCCTGGCTGCTCTGCCAAAGCTGCTGAGCACCTTGCTTGTTGACATTGCCTCATGCTGCTGCTGCTGCTGCTTGATTGCTGCTGTCCTGGCATCCAGCTGCTGCACAGCATCCTGAGAGAGGGCAGGATACTGACGGCTACGCTTGCAACTGCCTGCTGCTGCTGCCGCTGCTTCTGAGCAAGCAGACAACGCCCACGGCGACTGAACTGTCTTCTGCTGCTGCAACTCGTCACGAGAGCCCGAGCCATGCTGCGCTTGCTGTTTGCCTATGGCAGCGCCTGGGATCAATCCAAGCACTTGCCGTGCAGCTGCAAATGCTTGCGCTGCTGCTGGGTCTAATTCACTGCTGTTCTCCCATGGTGCTAATCCTAGCAGGCGCCTAGCCGTGGCATATGCATCAGCAGCTGCTTCAGCCTCGTCGGCTTGCAGGAACTTGCTGCTGCTGCTGCTTGTAGTGCTTATGCTTCGTGTTGCACCTTGCTGTTTTGCTACATCTTGGTCATCACGCTGGTGGTGACTGCTCACCCATCTGCTGGACCGGCCAAATGAGTAAGCTGGCGCTGCCCTCTCGGTAAATGTATATGCTTGCTGGCTGTTGCTGGCAGCTGTGTGAAGTGCTGCTGTTGTTTTGTTGATGTTGCTGTCTAGGCAGAAACTGCTGTCCTTGCTGTTGGAGGTGCTGCAGCAGCAGCTGCCATGGTCACCGGAGCTGCTGTGTGCTGGGCTGTTGCCTAGACTGGCAGTTGCAGGACTCATTGGCTGCAGCTGTCTGGCATCTGAAAATCTATTTGTTGACCTTGTAATGAGCAGGGGTGCGCAAGCGGCCGTGCTTGCTTGATACTGTTCTTGAAACGTGCTCGGAGCAGCACGCTGCAGTGTGGCCAGCCCAGCTGGCTGCACTGTGCAGCTGGGCCACTTTTGCTGCCCAAAAGCCTGCCACAGCAACGAAGCAGCGCCATTGTGCTGCTGACTGCAATGATTGAGACTATGAAGTGGCTGTTGGTCTTGTGTCCCACTATCAGTAACAACAGATGGCTCATTTCGCCGCTGCTGCTGTTGTGTCTGCAGACTTGCCCAATACCCCTGCCGGAGACCTTGTACGTTGCTGAAGTTCGCTGGCAAACCGGCCTTGCGCTGTGATAGGTTGTCTGTGTTAGAGCAGTCGTGCATGTTGCACGGGAAGTTTGAACACACATCAGCAGGTCAGGGTGACATATCTACGTGGAGCATCAACTCTTATGTTTAACACCGTGATTTGGCTGAAATTTGCAATCACAGGTTGCTGCCAGTGAATGTGGGCGTATACCATTAGTGATTGCAGCAGTTGGACGACTTGCGTCATGTTGAAAGCCCCAATAACACGGACTGGCTCGGCATCTTGCAATCATACTCAAAGACCATACAGTGAGGCCACGTATGACTATGTGCAACAGATATGTCCTGATCACGGCGCATACGCTTGTTGTCTTGTATCTCCATGACGTTTGGGGCTCTCTGCAAGCTTGGGACCAGCATGCTAAATAACAAATCCGCGTATGCGTTGAAAACTTCTAGGATGCTTGCAACAGAGCGTACACGGCATGGGCTGCACGCAGGACGCCAGCAGTGCCAGTACTACGTACAACGGCCTGCTAGGCTCCTGCGGCCTCGCATAGCCGCAGGCATGCTACCAGACGATTTCGACGCGATGTTGATCAACCGCAGGTCCCTCAGCAGCGTGCAGAAGCCTCCAACAAGCCCTTCGCTGCCTTCAGTCAGCAATACCAGCAGCAGCAGCTCTGCTGCCAGCAGCATGGATGCAAGTGATTCAGGCAGCTCGTCAGAGAGCTCGTCAGGGCTTTCTGGGATGACATCGGAAGACTTGAAAGCACACAAGCGCGCAGCAGTGCAGCAGGCATATCTCAATGGCACACTAGGTTTTGGGTTCAGCGCAGGAGGCCTGGTGTTTCCTTACTATGGTGAGCAGTGAGGGGTCGCTCAGCTGGATCAGCAGCTGGGGCATCCTAATCTGTGGGAGAACTTTTTTGCAGCCAGAAATATTGTCTCAAAGATGCAGCAGTCATATCTCAAATGCATACGCTGCAGGCGCCTCTGCACTGGGCAGGCCTGCCTCTGCCAGTGCAGTTAACCTCAACACACGTGCATTGCCATGCATCCATTCAAAGCCGGCTGCCTCACGTGCACTTGGATGACAAGCTAGGTACTACAAGAAGCAGCTTCTGGCTTGTTTGTTATCTTGCCTGGATGGCTGGTTGTCTGCCTGGCTGCAAACATTATAATGGGCCGCCATAGGCCGGGTGCCCTTGCTGGACATTTTGCTTGGCGCTGCAGTCCTGCCATGCATTTGTACATTGCCTGGGCCTTCCCTGCTGCTAATTGATGTGCGGCCCAGAGAAGCCTTGAATCCTAGCAACACCATGGCAAGCATCAACAAGGCAACCGTTGCTTTATGTCGTGCCTGCCTGCCTGCCTGCCTGCCTGCCTGGTGTGCAGTCGGTCTGGTGTCCTCGCTGGTGCAGCGTGGCGTCATGACCAGGCCCTCGCAGCTGGCTGGATCTTCGGCTGGCTCCCTTATCGCAGCGAGCTTCAACGCAGGTGGGCTGCTGCAGGAAGCAATGCAGCATGTCGGTCAGCGCTGCCGCGGCGTGCATGTGTGTGCACAGGCAGCAGCTCGTCGCAGCGAGCTGCAGTGCGGGTGGGCTTTTGCCAGCCAGGTGTTGAATGCAGCGTGTCGTGGTTGGACTGCTGAAAGGTACAGCAGTGTGGTATGTGCGCAGCCTGTGCTCCTTTGCTTGTCATATGCTTTTGCCTCGTCATTGCTGGCTGCTTCGTCTAATCCCACTCCATTTATGTGTGCAGCCAGCACTACTCCGTGTATGCCATGTACTGCGTTTCGCCCTTTTTCTGTACAGGACTGGACATGGAGACGGTTGAGAAGAGCCTGATCGAGTTTGGAGAGAACTGCCTGAAGAACGGCACACGATACAGGTGCGCGGCAGCATCTGTTTGGTTGGGCACACAGCGTTGTGGCGTCCCTGCAAGGAAGGCAGCAGCAGGCCGTCATGCTGTAGGCCAGGAAGGTGCCATGCTTGCGCTGCAGACGGACACCGCTGGCAGTGGCCGTGCAATGCTTGCTTTGTGCGGCAGAACCTTTTTTGTTGAAAGCAGTAACTGGTGCATGTGCTGAGAAACCATTGCACAGCACGTCACATCCTGCCTTCTGCGCGCAGCACCCAGTAAGCATTCTGGCCCCGCAGCTGCACGCTCTTCTGCATCGCTATCCCTCTGTTCCTCTACTTACGTAATGCTGCTGCTGTTGCTGCTGGTGCTTGTACATCTGGTTTGTGCAGGCTTGGTCCGCTGCTGCGTGACTTCCTGCAGCAGTACCTCCCCCCTGACGCGCACGAGCTGTGCAGCGGCAACACGCACGTGGCTGTCACGAGACTGCTGCCGTACTGGCAGACGCAGATGGTGTCGCAGTTTCAAAGCAGGGACGACCTCATCTCGGCGCTGCTCACCTCCTGCCACATTCCCTGGTGGGTCGCTGCTGCTGTAAGAACGGCCAGTTCTGCATTGCACTGCTGTGCAACTTCAAGTTGTTTGTCCTGTCACCCCACCCTGGTGTATCATCTTACGTGCTGACACGCATCAGACAGGCAGCCTGTGCATGTGCTGCTGTCAATGTGGTGGAGGCAGCAGTGCTTGCTGCGTGGCTGCGCTCTGGGCTGCTCTGCTGGCTGATCATGTTGGTTCGGTCAGTCGTATCACGGTCAGCAACCTTGCTGTGTATGCTGTGCACACCGCCTTGCTACATGCCATGTAGCTTGACGAGCACATACATCATGTCAGCTGCGGCATTGCTCTAATCGGTGCTGCTCGTATCCCTTATCTGCATCAATGTTCAAGGTTGTACACACAGGCAGCCGGTGCTGATGCCACCCAAAACAGCGCAACACCCAGATGCAAGCCATACACCACAAAGCAGTGCTGTTGCCGTGCAATTGCAGGTACTTTGACGGCCGCTGGATGACCAAGGTGGGCCTGCATGCATATGCTGGTGGGGGCCTGCTGCTGCCACACCCTGCTCAGCACGCACATGTGCAATGCTGTGCAGCTCGCCTGTAGCTGCCTTTGCCTGAACCTGAACCTGAAGTGCCCAAAGAAGACACACACATCTGCCTCTGCAGCAGCTGGGGGTTCGTTGCTCTTTATTGTGATGGCGAGTTTTTGTGTCCAATCAGAGATTTATGTGCTTTTGCCTGCTGTGCTGACCTGCTGCAGTTCCGCGGGCACTACTGTGTTGATGGCGGCGTGATGGCCTTCATACCCAGCGTGCCCAAGGCCGAGTACACCGTCAAGGTGTGCACCAGGGGCGCCTGCAGCTGCACATGCGCCGCGTCCAGCTCATAGAATCATGGATGCACACGGCACACAGCACTGCAATCATTGGGCTTAAGAGCAGAGTGCACAGCTGCGGTGTGTGAGAGAGGTGCTTCTTGCTGCACACACGATCATGCTGCACACATGACATCGACATTGCCTGAGGCACCCTGCACAGCTGATGTGGTTGGAAGGTTGTGACGAGTCTCTGCAGTCAGGCGCAGCACAGCCGGTGCCGTCACGGCTTGCACGGCGCCAGCAGAAGCTGTCCAGTCGATGCCCGGGGAGAGCATGGACGCAGCGCCGCAGCGAGGGGTGACAGCCAACGCCTTGCCCGCAAAGCCCAGCACCCCTGTGCTTGGCGTGCGCATGCATCTAGTCGCTGTTGTGCCCCTGCGCGTTACACATGTCTTGCGGGATTCTGGCGACCACCTGGCCAATCCACAGGCCGTCAGCCACCAGCAGCAAGCCGTCACATGGACGTCTCCTGCCCATCTACCCGGCATGGTGCGCCGATTTTGTGTTTGCCTCCGCAGGTGATGTGCTTTCCCAGCAGCCACCTCACCAAGCTCAAAGACACCACGCGCAGCAGCCGGCGGCTGAAGCGGCTGCACGACCTGCTGGATATCGACATCACGCTGGACACCTACGAGGCGTGGCCCTACGACTTGCAGCAGGTGCGGTGCGGTGCGGCTGGGGGCTGCCGGCAAAGATGCAACACGACCTGCAGCAGGTGCGGCGACCTGCAACGACAACGACTTGCAGCAGGTGCCCCGGCTGAGGGCTGCCGGCAAAAACGTAGAGTGCTGTGCCCTGTTCACGCACACATGCCGCATGTGTCTTGTTCTCAGTGGTGCTTGCCTCGACATCAACATGAACAGGTCGCGGCCGTGCACCTGAAGTCTTCATTGCGTTTGCGCGCTCAATGACAGTGCACACCCCTGAGCATCAGCAAAACTGGTGACCACGACCCCAATTTTGCTCTGACGCTGCTGCCTCCTTGGTGCCGGCACGGCTCGCCCTTGCAGATCCTCAAGTGGGCACTCGTTGCTTCAGCCCAGGAGACCAGCAGCTTACTCATAGAGAAGGGCAAGCGTGATGCAGCTCTCTGGTTTGATGACATGGAGCTGCAGCCACTCGTGCAGCAGCAGCAGCAGCAGCAGCAGCAGCAGCAGTCAAGCGCTCAGCAGGGCGTCCATGTCAGCTGGAGCAGCAGCGCTGGGGCAGGCATGGGCCAAGTCAGCGGTTCAGACGATGCTGAGCAGGCAGCAGCAGCTGCGGCAGCAGCCGTGCCAGCAGCAGCAGCAGCTGGCCCAGAAGAAGCAACGCCAGATGATGGTGCAGCAGCCGACTGGTCGGATCGCAAGTCAAACAAACGCAGGCAGGAGGAGGCTGACACTGTGCGTGACGAGGCAGCAGGCTTAGGCAGCACGCCTGCCGTTACACATGCAGCGAGCATTGAGCAGGTTGCAGAGGCAGCAGGTGTTGACGAGCACGTTGCTGCCCATGCGGCGGACGCAGCAAAGATAGCTGAGCCGCCGCTGAAGAAGCAGCACAGGATCCAGCATAGCGCAGGCGCCGCGGCCGCGACAGCCGTGGCTGCAGGGAAACAGGCTGCGGGGAAGCTGCAGCGGGCGGTCGTGGGCGACGGCGACAGCGAGGCGAGCAGCGCTGACGGCGACAGGAACAAAGTGTAAATGTCTGCATGTTGGTAGGCGGGCCAAGTTGCTCTGGTCTTGTTGGTTGCCCTGTTTTGGGAGCGTGTTTTTCTTTTGTAATAGAGAGTAGTCACACGTGGGTGCAGTCTCCATCTCATACATGCAGTTTTGCACAGTTGCTGTGCATCAGCAGCGCGCTGTCTAGTGATGAGTGATTTGGAGTGTGCTGCGAGATCGATCCCCGGGGTCGCATGTTGTGCTGGTAGCCTACCCTACCAACTGTCACATCTTTGTCCCCAGGCACCGCTTCAATACAGTGAGTAAGCATGGTGAGCACGGTTGACGTAAGCCCATCAACGCTGATCACAGGCTTGCTGGGTAACCTATTGACAGGTTTATGTGCTGTTACATCTTCCATCCATCCTGGGGTCGACTACGTAGTGTATACACAGCACAACACAGCCATGCTGCGTCTGCTGCTGGCAGCTCCCCGCTGCCAAAGCAGAGCTGCACCAGCCACATTTCCTTGACAGTTCAGGTACAAACAATGACGGCTGCCGCCTCCATGCTGCCTTACTAGTAGTACTGCACCATGCAGCACTCAATTATGGTACAGTCAGCTATGGCCAGCCAGCAGCAAGTTGTGGCAGTTAGATCAGCATAGTACTCAAGTGGCAGTACAAGGTGGAAACAATCAAGTAATGCAGGGACACCAAGCCAACAGGTGAAATGGCGGCAAGTATTGCGCTGCGATGCAGCGGAATGGTTGCGGCTGCCGGTCAAATGGTGGGATGTCTCGAGGGCAGCTTTCTGTGCGGGCCGCGCGGCGGCCCGCCCTGGTGCTGGACGGGTGCATTCGATTTGTGGGTGCCCGGGAAAAATGTGCACGCAACACAGCAGGCCTTGTGCAGGCCGGCCCAAGGCCTGTCCTGTGGTGCTGCTGCAGCAACCTGGTCCTAGTTCTGCAAGTCTGGTGCCCTCGTTGGTTGCTGCGCGGGTGGAGATGCACTCGTGCAAATTGATAATTCGCTCCGCTGCTCATGCGCGGACCGGCGACTCCAGCGACTCAACTCAGATGAGTTGAGCTCGACCGGCCACGCAGATGTAACCGCTGAGCTCGATCGATGACGTGCCATCTTGCTCGCTTTCGTGCGGTTCATTTGTTGATTCCGAGAGTCCAGTCCTGTATTGTTCCGACATATTAATGGTGTCAGGTCTGCAGTCATGTCGTCAGACCCGTGTCGCAGTGAGCTGCCCAATCGTGGTGGAGAAGTGAGTCCGGTTGCCGCAGCGGTGGCATGTCCGCACAGCATGCAGATACCCGCAACGTGTTCTGACGCCTGGTGAGGATGCGTAGGCTGAAGGGGAAGCAGGGGCAGAGGACGTGGCGAAAGCCGTGTGAGCAGCAGGTGGGCAACATGTTCAGCTAGCAGCTTGTGCAGCTACCTGTTACCAGTGCATCTGACTTGCGGTGTATGCAACACGCGTGTTCAGATGTTGCAGCTGCTGCTGCCAGTGCATCTCAACATGCGGTGTATTTTTACAACATCTAGCTGTGCAGCACAGAGCCACGTGCACGTGCATGCTGCTGCTTTGCATTCTGTAGGAGTGCTGCAGCACCAAGCAACAGCAGCACCAGCAGCGCATCCTGGAGCTTAGTCTCTGCGTGCACAGCTGAAGCAAGCACGGTGCCACAGCCCTGCAGGCACCGAAGAGCAGCACCACAACAGTAGGCAGCAGTGGTACGACGTGCCGCGTTGTAGCCGGCCTGCTGTGCACAGCGGTATGGCATTGTGTGTCAGCTTGATATCGATACAGGTGTTGATGCACATATGATGCATACACCAACACTGTTGGTGCTGCACTTGGTGCTGCATCACAACTGCCAGCGGATGACTTTGGTGCACTTTTGTTTTCTGACAGCGCAATTCCATGCTGTGCAGCAGCATTTGGAAAGCACCAGACCAGTGTAGGCGTGACAGGCAACAGATGGAGGAAGATACAGCAGCGGATGGCTGCTGGTGATTGAGCTTTTGCAATGCGTGTTGAGGGTTTAGGGTTTTGCATGCTGCTGCTGAAGTGCTGCCTGCTTAGCATCAGAATATTTTGTATTTATTGGTGTGTGCAAAGTGCATACCTAAATGAGTGTCGTGCATGGCTGCAATTGCAGCTTTTTCTGACAACGCAGTTTTGGGGGCAAAAGAATTCAGTGAAATGGCGGGATGAATGTTCCTGTATTGTTCCGACATGTCAACGGTGTCAGGTCTGCAGTCATGTCGTCAGACCCGTGTCGCAGTGAGGTGTCCAATCGTGGTGGAGAAGTGAGTCCGGTTGCCGCAGCGGTGGCATGTCCGCACGACATGCAGATGCATGCAACGTGTTCTGACGCCTGGCCCGGATGCGTAGGCTGAAGGGGAAGCAGGGGCAGAGGATGTGGCGAAAGCCGTGTGAGCAGCAGGTGGGCAACATGTTCAGCTAGCAGCTTGTGCAGCTACTGTTACCAGTGCATCTGACTTGCGGTATATGCAACACGCGTGTTCACATGTTGCAGCTGCTGCTGCCAGTGCATCTCAACTTGCGGTGAATACAACATCCAGCTGTGCAGCACAGAGCCACGTACACGTGCATGCTGCTGCTTTGCATTCTGTAGGAGTGCTGCAGCACCACACAACAGCAGCACCAGCAGCGCATCCTGGAGCTCAGTTTCTGCGTGCACAGCTGAAGCGAGCATGGCGCCACAGCCCTGCACAGCAGGCACCGAAGAGCAGCACCAGTGGTACGACGTGCCGCGTTGTAGCCGGCCTGCTGTGCACAGCGATATGACATTGTGTGTCAGCGTGATATCAATACAGGTGTTGATGCACATATGACGCATATACACCAACACTGTTGGTGCTGCACTTGGTGCTGCATCGCCGCTGCCAGTGGATGACTTTGGTGCACTTTTCTTTCTGACAGCGCACAATTCCATGCTGTGCAGCAGCATTTGGAAAGCACCAGACCAGTGTAGGCGTGACAGGCAACAGATGGAGCAGATGGCTGCTAGTGATTGAGCTTTTGCAATGCGTGTTGAGGGTTTAGGGTTTTGCATGCTGCTGCTGCAGTGCTGCCTGCTTAGCATCAGAATTTTATTAGTTTATTGGTGTGTGCAAAGTGCATACCTCAATGAGTGTTGTGCATGGCTGCAATTGCAGCTGATTCCGACAACGCAGTTTTGGGGGCAAAATAATTCAGTGAACGGCGCCGTGGCTCGCGGGCTTTCTGTGCGGGCCGCCGCGCGGCCCGCCCTGGTGCTGGACGGGTGCATTTGATTTGTGGGTGCCCGGGGAAAATGTGCACGCAACACAGCAGGCCTTGTGCAGGCCGGCCCAAGGCCTGTCCTGTGGTGCTGCTGCAGCAACCTGGTCCTAGTTCTGCAGCTCTGGTGCCCTCGTTGGTTGCTGCGCGGGCGGAGATGCACTCGTGCAAATTGATAATTCGCTCCGCTGCTCATGCGCGGACCGGCGACTCCAGCGACTCAACTCAGATGAGTTGAGCTCGACCGGCCACGCAGATGTAATCGCTGAGCTCGATCGATGACGTGCCATCTTGCTCGCTTTCGTGCGGTTCATTTGTTGATTGCGAGAGTCCTGTCCTGTATTGTTCCGACATATTTACGGTGTCAGGTCTGCAGTCATGTCGTCAGACCAGTGTCGCAGTGAGGTGTCCAATCGTGGTGGAGAAGTGAGTCCGGTTGCCGCAGCGGTGGCATGTCCGCACGACATGCAGATGCATGCAACGTGTTCTGACGCCTGGTGGGGATGCGTAGGCTGAAGAAAGTGAGGATGCACACACCAGCAGCGACCCTCTGGTCGACGAGGCAGACTTGGGTCGGGAGCAAAACAGAGGAGGCAGGCGTCCGACCACGGTGAGCACATCTCCGACAGTTTGCAAAGCAGCTGTATTGCTTGCTGCCATGTTGTCACCATACGCCGCGTGCCTGCAGGCCCGTGGGCGTCCGAGCTTGCGAGGCAGGAGCAGAGGCAGCAAACGCTCTAGAGGCTGCAGATCTGCAGCCTCTCGGGACGCGGAACCACCAGTCACTGCTCGAGGTCGAGGCACCAGGGGACGAGGCAGCACGGCAGGCAGGGCCAGAGGACGTGGCAGGAGCAGCAGGTAGGCAACATGGCAGCTTGCAATGGAGTATGAGGCCAAAAAGCAACACCAATTTCTGTAAGCTACTCACAAGAAATCACCAGTCAGCTAAAGTGAAACACTGCAACCCTCATGTTAGGGGTGGTCAGCATGATAGATATTGACTCGACCCAACGGCTGGCCAGCCATGGAAGACTTGGGAGTGAAGAAGCAGTACTTCTTCTTCACTCCCAAGTCTTCCATGGCTGGCCAGCCGTTGGGTCAAGTCAATATCTATCATGCTGACCACCCCTAACATGAGGGTTGCAGTGTTTTACTTTCCATGGAAGACTTGGGAGTGAAGAAGAAGCAGTACTCTATTGCAGCAGGGAAAGGCAAGCAAGTGTCACCCTACCCCTGCATGCGAGGCTGCGCATGTAAGCAAAGCGGAGTGTGTGGCAGGTCACTGAACACACTCCATTGCAAGCTACACTTCAAAGCAGTTGAACAAGTAGGGAACACGGCACAGCCGTGCCTGTGCAAGGTGTAGTCAATTAGCCAATTAAAACATCTCTTGAAAACATACACCGCAAAGAACACGTACCAGTTGATTTCTTGAGAGCCAAACTGTCAGCATGCACAGCAGCTGCAACAGCACAGTGTGTAGCACAGCAATGCCGCTGTTTCACTGAAGGTGTGTGCAACACACGGCTGCTGCTGTGTCTGGGCCCTGCACGTGCCAATCATGGACTGACGGGCCAAGGAAGCAAGGCCCTGTGTGCCAATCATGGACTGGCGGGCCAGGGAAGCAAGGCCCTGCATGGGGTTGCTAGCTTATGGCAGTACACCACAAACATACTGCAACAACCCCCGCACGCTGTACACGCTGCAATTACATTCTGCAGAACACTCAAGTAGCAGAACAATCAGGTAGCAGCCCTTTCAAGGAACCCACCATGGTTGGGAGAACAACGTACCACGTATGCATAAGCTATCATGCCACGTGCAAGCAATGTCTGCAGCTACAGTAAAGGAAAAGATGCACAACCTAGCACCTGCTAGCTTGCAAGTAGAAGGGCCTGCAAATGACGACCTGCCGTACTGTGGAAGGCTGCTGAGCCGTGAGTGCCTGCCAGTGCTGCTGCAGCAGCATGGCCTACCCTGGGCATTGTTGTAGACCTATGCACTGCCACCAAGCTATGTGCAGCCATGTGCAGCTGAGATGGCCTCTTTATTAGTGTGTGTCTTAGCAAGATACAGCAAGCTACATGTTTGGGTCTTTTGAATGAACCAGGCGCATTGTTTCAGGGTAGGCCATGCTGCTGCAGCATGGCCTACCCTGAAACAATGCGCCTGGTTCATTCAAAAGACCCAAACATGTAGCTTGCTGTATCTTGCTAAGACACACACTAATAAAGAGGCCATCTCAGCTGCACATGGCTGCACATAGCTTGGTGGCAGCCAGTCATGAACCCAAGTAACTTTCGTCACCCATGTGCGCCACTCCACACATCAGTCCTGGGTGTTACCTGTCCAGCCCCGCACATCAGTCCTGGGTGTCACCTGTCCAGCCCCGCTCAGCACTGCAGAGCTGCCACCAGCAAACACAGCACACCTTGCGCACGATAGTCGTGCAGGCCCCTCCCTGCCAGTGCTGCAACAGAAAGGCCTCACACACAACACGCCAGACACCCAGCCGGAGCCACCCAGCGGCAGCTGTGCTGCCTTCTCCGCCCCCGTTCTGCTGGCTGCCATGCTGAGCTGCAGTCCGTGCCGACCAGTTTGGCAACTATGTCCGCACTCCAGCTGCAGACACTGCAGCCTGGCCACCCATCTACTGCTTGCGGGTGCGTCGCACCACGCGCACTGCACCGCACATGCCAACCCTTGCAGACCACCTTCATCCATAAATCACCAGTGGCTGTCTGTTGCCGCAACTGCGGGGCGCGCCCAATGCGCTGCTGTGACTGCACCCAGCTGTCCCTGCCTTTGCCCGCCGAATGGTTCCGGCTGCTGCTGGCGTTGTCAGTGGAAGTCGTGCTTCACCTTCAGCGGCTTGCTGTTGCGGCTGGTGCTGCGCGCCTCCACCACGCAGTTGGCGCTCGCCTGCCAGCGCCAGTGCTTGGGATCGCTGCCGCCGCGCTGCAGCACAGCCTGCACAGCAGCAAGGGCACGCACAGCACGCACATACAGATGTGAGCAGCCACAGCACTGAGTTGTCACCCAAGGAGGTGACTCTTGTCGCAACCATCGCCAACCTGGCCAACAGCTGCAGCATAGCCTGCACAGGAGGGTGGTGCAGAGCACAGCCGCCCAGGATACGCCACTGGGTGCAAGGTTAAACATGTGTTCATGCGGGTAAAACAGCTCAACTCCTGCAATGGCAGCTTGCAGCAGCGGAAGCTCTTACCGCAGAGACGGCACACAGCGAGCGTCAATGGTGGGTGGGCAGCCAAACTCGCTCCTCGCCGGAAGGCTGCAGCACACATGTGCACCCGCAACCCCACCCTGCGCTACTGAACCCAGCACCAGCCTCACCTTGTAGGCCACCTTGGTGCCCTGCTTGAATGGCAGGGTGACGGACCAGATGTGGCCCTCGCTCCACTTGAGCTTCACCGCCGCCGCTGCGTCCCAGCTGCCCAGGCTGCCGTCATCACCCACAAGCCACAGCCGCTCGCCTGCAGGGGCAGCAGAGACACCAACCAAGCAGCAGCAGCAGCAGCAGGCTCAGTGGACAGACAGATGCCTCCGCTCGGCGGCACCTCACCACCCGCCGCACGCACGCACGCACACACACTCCTTTACACTGGGCGGGTGTTGTACGGCAACACCATGCGCTAGCTCACTCCTGCGTTTCACGGTGTACGGACAGCCGCCCGCGCCCTCACCTGGCTGCGTCACACAGCGGAAGCTGAAGTGCACCTCCGCCACCCCTGGCTGCACCTGCTGCTGCGGCTGCTGCTGCTGCAACCGCTGCTGCCGCAGCCGCTTCTGCTGGTTGACAGCTGCCTCATAGGCGTACTTCAGGCTGGGCGGCGTGGGGCTCGGCTCAACCTGCGTTGACCGGGGAAGCGGCACGTAGCTCTCGGAGGCCCTGCACGCACAGCAGCACAGGCACGGCTCAGAGTGTGATGGGACAACTTTCGCACATCGCCAGACAGGTGAGCCCCAATCAATGCTGGGTGCTTTGCCCGGAACATGAGCGCCAACACTGCAGCAGGCACAGCACCACCCACACGCAGCCCTCCTGCACCCTGCCCTGGAGCCACTCCCAGCGCACAAACGCACTTCAGCTTCACACTTCAGCTGCGCTGCAGTCGTCAATATCAAACACAGAACTTGTGCTGCTACTGCTGTCTGCAGCCTCACTCACCCGTCCCCGTGTGGCGCTGCCTTAAACCAGGGTGGCGTTCGCACCAGCTCGGTGGGGGCGAGCAGGGGGTGCTGCACGTGGATGTACTTGGGCGCGGCGCCAGGGGCTGCCGCAACCAGCAAGTCGACCATGAGCATGTCTGGATCCTGCAGCGGCTGCAGCGCCAGCCGGCAATGCAGGGAGAGCAGCGTGAGGCAGCCGGGTGTATGCCGTGCATCACTATTCACACCTGCCATGCTCCACCCTTTAAGGGCGTGCCAGCCCCATGCGGGGAGGCAAGCCAAGGCTCACGGGGGTGAGCAGCAGGCTGCACAGGAGGTGCGAGGAGGGACGGCCGCTCACATCCAGCCACAAGCAGCGCCTGCCTGCCCGTCATGTGACTCGTGCAGAGTCTGCCTGCCCGCCATGTGACTCATGCCGTCGACTCATATTATCCGCATGTTGTTGTCATGGGAAAAAAAAACAGCTGCACCACCACAGGCCCCACCCACCTGCACCGACTCCTGGTCGTACAGCCACGGGAAGCAGTCCGCAGACGCCACAGTGGCTTCTGCAGCAAGCGCCACGGCAGAGTTTGCCGCCGCCATTGTTGCCACTGCTGCTGCCTCACGGTCCACGGCCGTGCCAAAACCGTGGCCAGAGGTCCTTGCGCGGGAGCTGCCGGCACTGTGCGCCCCCACCAGCTGCCGCTTGTCGCTGCTCCCGCTGCGACCCAGCAGCTCGGCAATGATCGCGGCCTTGGCGATCTTCTCCGTCTTAAGCTGCTGTATCCGAAACGACGCCTCAGACACCTGCTGTTGCTTGTCTTGCAGCTGCTGTTCCTTCTCCTGCTGCAGTGCCTGCCGCTGTGCAAGCTGCCACGCCAGTGACTGGGCAAACGTGTCCAGCTCAGGGCCCTCTGCCATGTGAATGCGCTCCTGCAAGCACATGCACATGCACAAGCGCGTGTTGTCATCAATTTGGTTTGTTTTGCGCGTCGGGGTCGCTGCAGATGCGCAGGCATGTGTGAGGCTGGCAGTCACAGCGCAGAGGCACGAGCAGTCAGCACAGGCGCAGGTCGGGCAGCAAGCAAGTCTGGTGTCCCTTAGCTGACAAGCGCCTCATGAGATACCACTCCCAAGGGGAGGAGCATCCCCTGTGAAGCACGTCTCTGTAAGCTTCACCTTGCTCACCTGGCTCCTGCGCCGCACAGTGGCGCTGTTGCGAGACACACGCGGCACATCGCCTCCCTGCTGCTGCTGCTGCTGCTGCTGCTGCTCAGGCTCCACCTCAACAGCTGGCAGTAGTTGTGGTGCAACAACCGCATGTGGTGGTGCCAGCTGCTGCTGCTGCTGCTGCTGCTTTGTTGGTTCCCAGCCGTTAACCTGTGCAGCATGTAAAAGAACGGATTTAACGGCTCCTGGGCTCCAGGTAAATGCAAACTGCGCAACTCAAGCAATGCATGTGTTGGATGAGTGCGCAGGCAGTCGTGCAGAGGCTGCCTCATGTCACTGGAGGTGGCCAGGAGGCGCTGCCAGGTAGGGACTTTGCAGGCAGCCTATGCGGTACGATTACACGCTAGCAGGAGTACTGTACACTGGCGCTGTGATATAGTTTATATGAGCACACGCCAGGTGCTGGTCGCCCACAACGACAGGAGTCCTTGGCTACTCTTGGCAGTGAAGAAGAGAGTGCTGCTTCCGGTCCCTCGACGCGCTCCATGACGCAGAGTTAACCGACATCAGCTCATCAAACTTCATCAACTCACCTTAGATCCTGAAACAGAGTTTCGCCGGCTCTCATGCCTCTGTCGCCACGGGCAGTAGGTAGGGAGCCGCGCCCTGTTGCTCACGAGCTGCATGCCCCCGCGCTGCTTGCCTACATAGCCGCACTGTGAATGGCTTTTGAACTGCATGTCTATTGTTGACTGTGTCTCTCCTGCTGCCGCGGTGATAAGTTCTTTTCCACGGTCCCGCGTGGCGGTAAAACTGCACTTCGAAGACAGAAAGAAGAACTTTGTATAGACAGCTTATACTGTGACGCATTGAAAGGCATAGGTACGTCTTAAAGGGAGTGTTGAAGTTGAGAAGTGACGAAAATATGAGCTGTACCGCCAAAAACTGTACCGCGCACCTAGATCACCACGCAATCTGGCATCTGTTTCTGATCATATGTATCAGGTATTTTGTTTCAATAAAATTCCTCTAAGAACAACAGTCAAGTCTGAAGAACTGCCCTTGTGCTGCACCGATGGCCATCAGGCTGCTGGCAGACATACCAAGAGCGTCAGCAAATCGTGTGAAGCTGTTTTCCAACTACCTTTGGTATTCTTTGCGCCTCCCGGATTTCATGGCGTTTTGCGACGACGCAACACCCGGTGACCGAGCTGCCGGTGGCAACGAACAACGTCGTGGCAGGAGCACGGCAGGCACGCCACGTCGTACGTAGGCACGTGTCCCAACAAACAAAGGCCTGAACATGCAACGTGGATACTCTACTCAACAGGGCCACCACCTCTGCCCTGTGAACTTACACGGTCCTTGTGAAGAACCCATTGAAGATTAAAGCGCTGCTTGCAGCATGCAAAGCACAGGAGAAGATGTGCAAACACAACTGACTCCAACAAAGAGCACCGCATGACGAGTGTCGGCTGATCCGCAAAGCCAGGCTGCTGCCAACATCAGACAGTCTAGCTAGCTAGATCAGCGCTGATCACCACGTTGATTCTGGCAGACCTCATGAGGTCATGATCATGAAGGATACTCACAGCATGCGAGGGCCTTGCTGAGAATTCAATTCATGCAGAAGTCCAGCACGTGCCATGGTGCATATAACCCTGACGGCGTAGGGCAGGATGAACAGAAGTCACCACAATGCACTCATTAGTGTAGTGTTGTATTTGTATTGTACGCGCATATCTAGTGCATGTGCTCTGCCGTGCTTACATTACATTACATTACATTACATTACATGCTCCACCCAACAAGGAGTGGGAACCCCATTCAGGAGCCAACGAGAGGCTCATTGGGGGGGGAGACCTCATAGAATATATCATCGTCATCAGAACAAACAGAAGAGTCAGCAGAGAAAAATTCGTCCGCTGCATCGATCGCTTGAGCGACAGAAACCGAAGACAAGAAGGACTCAGGGTCCGCCTCCGGGTGGCAGCGCACCAAATAGCAACAATGCACGAAGGCAGCCACAAGAGCAGGTTGTTGCCGCATAAAGGTCATCATATGCGAACCACCTGGCTGACAAGAGGCTATACTACCCCACGTATGCGACAAACCTCCAAATGGTTCAAAAAGGCAAGCAAAACGCTCGCGAACTGGCGCGTACAAAGGACACTCAAAAACCATGTGAAACTCGTCCTCGACCTGACCCAAGTGGCATCCAGGGCGTTGGCATGTCCGATCAGACCGCACCAAAGGCGGACGGTGCCACCTACCAGTGCATACACGCAGATCATGGGCACCAAGTCGAAAACGAGCCAGAGAACCAACATGCTCCCTATTGAGCCCAGCGGTCTGCAAGACATATTGGGGGCACCAAGACTCAGGACGCACAGACTGCAAGTTATCACCCGAGCAAGCAGCAAACCATCGTTCATATGTACTGTAAATTCCAGCCCCGGTGACGGCATCACGTGGATTCTGCGAGCATCCCAACCACTGCTGATACAAACACCCCTCAAATGCACTTAATACTACTTTGGCGTCCACATCCACAAAGCTTTGCAGCCGCGGCATAACCGTAGTCAACTGCCGGGAATGATCATGTGTATAAGACAGCACACGCTGTAACTGCCTGCACCATAAACTATTACTGCTCGACGTCTGAGACAACCGCAAATTCTCACGCATTGCGCGCCCCAACAAGGAAGCATCACCCAATTCCACAGCCCTGTTCCACATAGCTAAAGCTGCACGCAACCAAGTGCACACCAAAGGTTGGGCACCAAACTCCCTCGATAAAAGCATGCGGCAAGTTGATTTGCGGACACGACCTGCAATAGTGCGCAGAAAAAGATACTGGACTCTGCTAATCACATTGTCCTGCAACTTGCCGACCAAAGCAGCACCATATCCAGGTTGACTCAGCAGAGCTGGACCCCAGACCTCTGAGCAGTAGCATAAAATGGGGGACACCAGCGTGTTGAACAATTGCACTTGCATTGACAGGTTGCTGACGCCATGCTCCTTGCACCGAGCCAACATTGCCCACATTGCCCTGCTGCCTGCAGCTGCTAGAGCCTCCGTGCAAGCAGACACACCTCGGGTGGCATGAAACTGAACACCCAGGTATTTGAACTGATCTGACACAGGCACCTGTTGCCCCTGGTACTGCCATACTGCTGCACCGGTATACTTGCGCTTGCCAAACACCACTATCTCTGTTTTGCCCACATTCACCTGCATATCATACTCGCTACAGAAGGACTGCAAAGCATCCAATAACTGCTGCAGTTTGTGAGACGTTTCTGCCAGCAGTACCAAATCATCAGCATACAGCAAGAGCCTCACCATCCTATTGCCTAGAGCAGTACCACATGCCCCACAACGGTCGCTGAGCCACTGCTCGACTCGATCAATGAAAATGCCAAAAAGCAATGGGGAGAGGGGGTCCCCTTGCTTTACTCCACGGGTACTGTCAAAGGGCTGTCCGACATTGCCAGCCATCTTTGTGACCATAGGTGCATTCCAGTACATAGATACAATCGCTGTCAATATGTTGCCACGCAGACCAATGTCTGCTAAGCATCGCATGAGAAGATCACGCCGCACCAAGTCATACGCCTTCTTGAAGTCGACAAAGCAAGCAAACAGCTGGTGGCCGCGTAAGCGGCTACGATCCACAAGGTGCTTCAACACAAACACATGGTCACACGTCCTATGCCTCTCCCTAAAGCCTGCCTGACCCCAGGCTCGGAACCCATGCTGTTCACAATAAGCTGAAAGCCTCTTCTCAATCAGCATGCTGAACATTTTGCCCATCACAGAGCCGACAGCAATGCCGCGATAGTTATCCAGTACACTAGGGTCGCCTTTTTTGAACACAGCTGACAGGTACGCAGAACACCAAACGCCCGGCACCTGGCCACACTTATACACTGCCGAGAACAACTCACTCAAATCCTCATGTAATAGATACACATGCTTCTGATACCCTTCGCTGGTGACATAGGCTTCATAAGCTCCCTTGAAGAGCTCGCCCCGCAGTCCATCAGGACCAGGCATACGACCGTTATGCATCCGCAACAACACTGATTCCACCTCGTCGGCAGCAAAAGGCTCATTCAGATGAGCTGCAGCTGCAACAGCTGGCCCGTCCTGGCACTCAGAGAGCAGCTTCGACATGAAAGAAGCAACCGACGCTCCCTCCTCAGGTAAGCTGTGTTGTCCAGGGGACCCATACAACGCACGCCAGTGCCTATCAACAGCACCCATATCCTGAAGCATACACGACATCTTTCGACCCTTGTAAGCAGTCCAAAACCGCCTCGGGTTGTATCGTAAATCATCCAAAAGACGTGCCTGCCACTGCTTCTCACAATGCCTCTTGGCGCGGCGCTTAGCTGCATTAAACACCTTGCGTGCTGCTGCCGCTGCATGCGAGTTATGGTTGCGCACTGCAACACGTAGTGCTGCCCACTCTTGCTTGCAATGCGGAAACCAACGTTTGGCTGCTCGACCATCCCCAGCCCGCACACACTGTCCACCCCCGCTGACACCAAAGATAGGTTCAGCCACATTCCTAATCGCATCACACCACGCCTCACACGCTGCAGACGCCTGACTAGGAGACACATGACACCCACGCACTTGTTGTAGAGCAGCTTCCCTGGCCAAAACACAGTCATGCGTCTTGAGCGCAGCAACATTTCAATGCCTTGCGTTATTTTTAAATGCTTGTGACAAGTGGTCAAAAAAATCAGAAATTGCGGCAGTCGCTGTTGAAAATTCAACCCGACACGAAACCAACACCGGACGATGTTGCAGGGGCTGCAGTTGTGATGTAAAGCTATCTATTTGCTTGAAATGATTTTCAAAACCTTCTATTGTGATTACCTATTTACAACCTTCTATTGTTTAAAACCTTCTATTGTGTTTAAATGCCAGTGTAAAGCAGACAAAAACTCAAAAGTTGCCCCGGTCACTGTTGAAATTTCAACCCGACACGAAACCGACATTGGGAGGATATTGCAGGGCCTACAGATGTGATGTTAAGCTATCGATGTACTGAAAATATTTAAAACAACCTTCCATTATGTTTAAATGCCAGTCACAAGCAGTCAAAACATCAGAAGTTGCGCCGGTCGCTGTGGAAAATTCAACCCAATACAAAATCGACACCAGCCGCTGTTGCAGGGGCTGCAGATGTGATGTAATACTGTTTGTTTGCTTTGTCTCAAAGCTTTCAATATGTGTAAATGCCAGTGACCAGCAGCCAATAATACAGAAGCTGCGCTAGCCCACACGGGTTGCCCGTAATTGACACTGGTCGCTGTTAAATTTCCACAAACTCGATACCGGACGATGTTGCAGGGGCTGCAGATGTGATGCTAAGCTATCTATGTGCTGAAAATGATTTTACAAACCTTCCACTATGTTAAAATGCCGGTGACAAGTGGTCAAAAAATCAGAAGTTGTTCCGGTCGCTGTTGACAAATGCAACCCGACACGAAACCGACACCGGGAGGATGTTGCAGGGGCTGCAGATGTGATGTAATACTATTTCTTTGCTTTGTCGTAAAGCTTAGATTAGGTTTGAATGCCAGTGACCAACAGCCAAAAATCCAGAAGTTGCGCCAGCCCGCACGGTTTGCCCGTAACCGACACTGGTTGCTGTTAAAACTTCAACACGACACAAAACCGACACCAAACGATGTTGCAGGGGCTGCAGATGTGATGTAAAGCTATCTATTTGCTTGAAATGAATGTTTAAAACCTTCCATGTTGTTTAAATGCCAGTCACAAGCAATCAAAAAAATCAGAAGTTGCGCCGGTCGCTGTTGAAAATTCAACCCGACACAAATTCAACACCGGACGACGTTGCAGGGGCTACAGATGTGATGTAAAGCTATCTATGTGCTTAAAATGATTTTTAAAACCTTCTATTATGTTTCAATGCCTGTGACAAGCAGTCACATAATCAGAAGTTGCGCCGGTCGCAGTTGAAAATTCAACCCGACATCAAATCGACACCGACCGCTGTTGCAGGGGCTGCATATGTGATGTAAAGCTATCTGTTTGCTTTGTCTCAAAGCTTACACTAGGTTTGAATGCTAGCAGCCAAAAATCCAGAAGTTGTGCCAGCCCACACGGGTTGCCCGTAACCAACACTGGCCGCTGTTGAAACTTAAACCCAAAACAAAACCAACACCGGACGATGTTGCGGGGGCTGCAGATGTGATGTAAAAGCTATCTGTTTGCTTACAATGATTTTTTTTTTGGCAAAGTAGTGTTACATTGGCTCGGCTAAGCAAACCACAACCCTACTTCAAATATTATCCAAGAGGGAATGGGGCAACCTGTTCTCACACCCACCCCACGACACTCTCCCCTTTGAGAGGTGCCGTCATAAGGTCATGCAGATAGCTCCGCGAAGAGCAGCCATTGAGGCATCTAGGACCCGACCCGACCAAGTGCCCAGTATCCACTATAACCACAGCCATCCATGGAGTAGCTGCGGTTTGCCACAGGTCATGACTTGCCACTGAAGGCGATGCCCACAACCTGGCTACTGATGATGTTTAGGAAGCGTGCTGTATATGTGACCAATCCTGATATGATATTATGCAACACACCCATACTGAAAACTCAGTTTGGGATGCAATTATGGTGATTGACTTTGATACTCAAGCTGGGTACAAAGCAGAGATGATTCTCACTCACAATGAGAAAACATCACCAAAGGATCCTACACGAAAGCTGACATCATACTTGGTAAAGTATGAAGACCTAGGTCCTGAGTATAATGCATGGGTCTCTGAGAAAGGTGTTCAAAGAGAGTATCCTGAAGTGCTGCAGAAGTGCTGGCCTCCATGGAGTGAGAGTGTTTGCAGTTTATAACTGTTTGAGCTGCACTTCGTATTATGCACATGAATGGCCGGCTTCGATCCAGTAGTTTTGCGACCGGAATGCTTTGTATAAGTAATTCAGATGTCCCTACTGAACGCGTGAGAGCGTGGAGACCGGGCAATTCCTGGCCAGGATTGCTGTCATGGTCCGTCTCACATGACAAGTTGCCTGCATGCGGACTCGGTATCTCGTTGCTTTGGCAGCCTTCTACGCCCCATGGTAGCTATTTCACGTTTTGGAAACGTTGGTGCACGCGCTGCTTTGGTACTGAGTGTAACACTCGGTGTCACTGGGAACGACTGTTTTGCCCTGGAGCAACACCGGGGAACACCAATATGTTCGTTAAATCGCCCTTGTTCGTTAAATCATGGTTCGTTAAATCGAATGTTACGTGTACTGCTTGGATGCCCTGTGTGTACGTACTGAGTGCTTCACGCATGGGTGGGGGAACTCAGTTTTGGTTTTTTTCCCTGGATCGTTGCAGACGTTGCTCAGGATGCTGAAGGGCGTGCCAGCACGTAGACCGGAACAGCTGCGCGTCGCTATACAGCAACGGGAGCTAGCAATAGCAAGTTCCGTATGATTTGTGGATCCCAAATCCGTCGTAAGCTGGTCCGGAAAGCGTGCATGTGCCCTAGTTGTGTACATGCCCCATCAGCAGCAGCAACAGCAGCAGCACCAGCAGCTCCGGTAGCAGACGACAGCAACACCAACTGCAGCAGCAGCAATAGCGCCTGTACACACGTGCACAGATTGTAGTGCTCTCCGGCCTAGCGTGACTGAGTACCATGCATAGCAGTATTGCCAGGAGCACATTTGGACAGCAGTACAGCATGCAGCAGCAGCTACAACAGCAGCGGACACATGCTTCTCACCCGCCTGCCCCAGGGGGCAGGTGGTGTTGCTCACCACACCGCGTGATGGTAGCTGCTAGAATGCAGACATCACCTATGCTGACAGCGCAACCACCAGCAGCAAGCAGGTCATGCGCTGCCAGTCTGCGCTTGCACATAGGCAAAGCGCACCCGCTGTGCAAGGAGAAGGAGTGTGGGCGGCAGTACCAGTACTGGACAACAGCCCTATTCCAGCAGGGGTATCAGCAAATTGGGCCCGACAACACCCAGCTCATGCAGTGCGGTTCCGCATGACACCATGAGCAGCCAGCAGATACAACTAGAACTGCTGGTGGGCAACCACAGTGTGGCACACTGTGCCACACTGTGGTTGCCCACCAGCAGTTCTAGTTGTATCTGCTGGCTGCTCATGGTGTCATGCGGAACCGCACTGCATGAGCTGGGTGTTGTCGGCCCCAATTTGCTGATACCCCTGCTGGAATAGGGCTGTTGTCAAGTACTGGTACTGCCGCCCACACTCCGGTGGGCAACCACAGTGTGGGCAGCTGCACTGATGGTGCCATGCTGTCAGCAGTGGGCAGCCTGCCTGCGGACATGCCTAAGAGTGCAGGCACAACACTGGGTCAGGTGCAGCAGCAGTTGACAGGCCAGCCAGCACAAGATGGTATTGTGATACCGCCTGCATGGTGGCACACACTGCAGCATGGCACTGCCAGTGTGTGGCAGGTAGATCCACAGCAGCAGTTTGTGCAGCACACAGTGTCAGGAGGGGTGAAGATGTACAAGGTGTCGCAGGAAGGCAGCTTGAAGGAGACAGATGCAGCTCCAATGGACACCGAGGACCTGCAGTGGGTGCCTTGCTGCGTTGTCGATACGGCAGCAGTGCTACACCCTACCTTCTTGCTTGAGCAGCAGCAGCAGCAACAGCAGCAGCAGCAACGTGAACAACAGCAGCAGCAGCAACGGCGGCAGCAGGGGCATCAGCAACAGCCACAGCAGCGCCAGCAGCAACAGCAGCAGCAGCAGCAGCAAGGGCAACAGCAGCAACACCACCAGCAGCAGCAGCAGCAGCAGCAGCAGCAGCAGCAGCCCAAGAAGCCATCCTTCTTCTTGGTTGGTGCCTGGTCTGATATAAAGGTTGACCCTAGTGTGTGGGGCCTGGGATTCGCTGTTGGTGTGCTGCAGTTTAAGCCAAAGGTGGCAACGCCGCGGTTGCTGCAGCACCATTGCAGTCAGCACCACTGGGAGGGATGGGTGCCTGGCATCGGCATGCGGCCGAGGCTGTGGCGTAACCGCCTGGGTGCAGAGGCGCCGCAAGGTGGTTTGCAGGAGATGGAAGCATCTCTAAAGCGAACGTTTGAGCAGATGTAGCAAGGCAGTGCACCAGGTAACAGCCAGGGAGCCGGCAGCAGCAGTCAGATGTTTAGTGATGCAGCCCTCATGGCAGCATATCATGCGTCGTGGATGGATCCTTCCAGCCAACGAGAGCTACCCAGGCAGCGTGCAGCAGCAGCAGCAGCAGCTGTCACTGTGCAGCGGCAGCAACAACAGGCACACCAGCAGCAGATCAGCAACCCAGCGCATAATGATCTTCTGGACCCTGTGACGCAGCACATGGGTAGGGCAGATGGCAGCAGCTACAAGTGGGTAGCAGCGTACAAACGCGCAGGGCACAAGCAGCTGCCACGGCAGTTGAGGGAGTTTGGTTGGCGGCTGCTGCATGCTGGAGTGAAGGTGGGCGCGCGTCGCATGCTGTCAGCAGGCAGGCAGGCGGCACGCCAGTTTGTATGCCCAGCGCAGCAGTGTCAGCAGGCAGCACAACTTGAGACACTCTCTCACTTATTCGTGGAGTGTCCAGTGGCAGCAGCAGTGTGGCAGTGGTTCGTGCAGCTGTGGCAACAAGTGCAGCCGGGAGCTGTCATCCCCATCAGCAGCAACCTGCTGCTGCTAGATGACTTTAGCAGCTGGGCGCCACCGCAGGATAAGCAGTTGGTGTGGACGTATCTGCGCCTACTGCTGCTGGAGTCCATTTGGGTGGTGCGCAGCAGCAGTTGCAGCAATGGGGGAGCTACCAACAGCAATGCGGATGGCAGCGGCAGCAGTGCGGCAGCAGCTACATCAGTGCAGGGCAGCAGCAGCGCATCATACACAGCTAAGGCTGTAGCATGCAGGTTTCGTTCGGCGCTGCAGCAGCAGCTGCAGCGCGAGTGGCATAGAGCTGCAGAAGACATACGGGTAGGAACAGGTATCCCACTGTCGTGGTTGGGGGGGCGGTCGCCTGTCATCAGCGATGCGGACTTTCAGCGCAAGTGGCGGGGTTGTGCAGGCAATCGCGCTGGGGCTATGACGGGCGTTTGTTAGCAACGGTCAGCACAGCTGACCTGTGAGGGATGTGTAGGTATGGAAGGATGATACGGAGTTAATAGGTGGGTGGTCTCTTGCGGTGCACAATTTAAGTGTGGTGTATGAATATGCATGGGGCCCCTGATGCCAAGGTGGGGCCGGGGCAATATGTGAATGGTGAATATTGATGCCCGTAATGAGGTGTGGGGGTGTTTGCAAACTGCATCTGATCCTTCGACAGCTGTGGTTATAGTGATACCCATGTACTGTGTGTATCTGTGTATGTGTGTGTGCCTCTGTGGGACGGCGGGTATGTATTGGATAGACACACACTGGACGTGTTGCTAGCATGGTTGATTAATTTGTGGTTAAGCAGCTTTGATGGTACGATGTGCACCGATGGGGTTATATGCAAGGCACAGCCAGACGTTGGGTGTCGCTGCAAACTGATGCTCAAAATTGGCTGCGGACTGCGGTTGATCTATGGACAGCTGTGGTCAAAATTTGCACACGCGCATGTTGAAAGAATGTGCATGTGTTGTTGCTTAGTTCTGTGTTGTATGTTTTCAGTATGAATGTGTCGCCTAATATCATATCAGGATTGGTCACATATACAGCACGCTTCCTAAACAGCATCAGTAGCCAGGTTGTGGGCATCGCCTTCAGTGGCAAGTCATGACCTGTGGCAAACTGCAGCCACTCCATGGATGGCTGTGGTTATAGTGGATACTGGGCACTTGGTCGGGTCGGGTCCTGGATGCCTGACTGGCTGCTCTTCGCGGAGCTATCTGCATGACCTTGTGACGGCACCTCTCAAAGGGGAGAGTGTCGTGGGGTGGGTGTGAGAACAGGTTGCCCCATTCCCTCTTGGATAATTTTTGAAGTAGGGTTGCGGTTTGCTTAGTCGAGCAAATGTAACACTGCTTTGCCAAAAAAAAAAAAAAAAAAAAAAATTGGCTGCGGATTGCGGTTGATCTATGGACAGCTGTGGTCATAATATGCACACGCGCATGTTGAAAGAATGTGCATGGTTTGTTGCTTAGTTTTGTGTTGTATGTTTTTCAGTATGGATGTGTTGCCTAAATATCATATCAGGATTGGTCACATATACAGCACGCTTCCTAAACATCATCAGTAGCCAGGTTGTGGGCATCGCCTTCAGTGGCAAGTCATGACCTGTGGCAAACCGCAGCCACTCCATGGATGGCTGTGGTTATGATGGATACTGGGCACTTGGTCGGGTCGGGTCCTGGATGCCTCAATGGCTGCTCTTCGCGGAGCTATCTGCATGACCTTGTGACGGCACCTCTCAAAGGGGAGAGTGTCGTGGGGTGGGTGTGAGAAAAGGTTGCCCCATTCCCACTTGGATAATATTTGAAGTAGGGTTGCGGTTTCCTCAGTCGAGCCAATGTAACACTTCTTTGCCAAAAAAAAAAGTAAAGCTTACACTAGGTTTGAATGCCAGTGACCAGCAGCCAAAAATCCAGAAGCTGCGGCAGCCCATGGTTTGCCCGTAACCGACACTAGTCGCTGTTGAAAAATTATCCGACATGAAACCAACACCGGACAATGTTGCAGGGGCTGCAGATGTGATGTAAAGCTATCTATTTGCTTGAAATGATTTTTAAAACCTTCTAATGTGTTTAAATGCCTGTGACAAGCAGTCACAAAATCAGACGTTGCGCCGGTCGCAGTTGAAAAAACATCCCGACACATAATCGACACCGGCCGCTGTTGCAGGGGCTGCAGATGTAATGTAAAGCTATCTGTTTGCTTTGTCTTGAAGCTCACACTAGGTTTGAATGCCAGTGACCAGCAGCCAAAATCCAGAAGTTGCGCCAGCCCGCACGGTTTGCCCGTAACCAACACTGGTTCCTGTTGAAAATTCAACCCGACACGAAACCGACACCGGACGATGTTGCAGGGGCTGCAGATGTGATGTAAAGCTATCTATTTGCTTACAAAAGACTTTTAAAACCTTCTTTCATGTTTAAATGTCTGTGAAAAGCAATCAGAAAAATCAGAAGTTGCGCCGGTCGCTGTTGAACTTTCAACCCGACACGAAACCGACACCGGACGATGTTGCAGGGGCTGCAGATGTGATGTAAAGCTATCTATTTGCTTACAAAAGATTTTTAGAACCTTCTTTTATGTTTAAATTTCTGTGAAAAGCAATCAGAAAAATCAGAAGTTGCGCCGGTCGCTGTTGAACTTTCAACCCGACACAAAACTGACATCGGGAGGATGTTGCAGGGGCTGCAGATGTGATGTTAAGCTATCGATGTGCTGAAAATATTTTTTAAAACCTTCCATTATGTTTGAATGCCAGTCACAAGCAATCAGAAAAATCAGAAGTTGCGCCGGTCGCTGTTGAAAATTCAACCCGACACAAATTCGACACCCATTTTAGTGGAGTCTGGGCACTCGGTCAGGTCCTGGATGCCTTTCGGGGCTGCCCCGCACGGGGCTGTCTGCATGATCGTGTGACAGCGTCTCTTGGTACAAGAGACCTGTGGGGTGAGCGCGGAACAGGTTGCCTCACACTCTCAATGGATCTTTTTATGGAGCAAGTGCACAGTTATTTAAGTCAGCCCTTGTAACGTTCTTGCTTCAAAAAAAAAAAAAAAAAAAAAAACAATTCGACACCGACCGCTGTTGCAGGGGCTGCAGATGTGATGTAAAGCTATCTGCTTGCTTTGGCTTGGCTCCTTAGTGGGTGGGTTTGTGGCCCTACTTTGGTATTTGGTATTTGGTAAAGCTTACACTAGGTTTGAATGCCAGTGACCAGCAGCCAAAAATCCAGAAGCTGCGGCAGCCCACGGTTTGCCCGTAACCGACACTAGTCGCTGTTAAAAATTATCCGACATGAAACCAATACCGGACAATGTTGCAGGGGCTGCAGATGTACTGTGTGTATCTGTGTATGTGTGTGTGCCTCTTTGTGACGGTTTTTTTTTTTTTGGCAAAGCAGTGTTACATTGGCTCGACTCAGCAAACCGCAACCCTACTTCAAAAATTATCCAAGAGGGAATGGGGCTTTGTGACGGTGGGTATGTATTGGATAGACACACACTGGACGTGTTTTTTTTTTTTTTTTTTTGGCAAAGCAGACAACACACTGGACGTGTTGCTAGCATGGTTGATTAATTTGTGGTTAAGCAGCTTTGATGGTGCGATGTGCACCGATGGGGCTTATATGCAAGGCACAGCCAGACGTTGGGTGTCGCTGCAAACTGATGCTCAAAATTGGCTGCGGACTGCGGTTGATCTATGGACAGCTGTGGTCATAATATGCACACGCGCATGTTGAAAGAATGTGCATGGTTTGTTGCTTAGTTTTGTGTTGTATGTTTTTCAGTATGGATGTGTTGCCTAATATCATATCAAGATTGGTCACATATACAGCACGCCTCCTAAACATCATCAGTAGCCAGGTTGTGGGCATCGCCTTTTTTTTTGGCAAAGATTTTAGCATCGCCTTCAGTGGCAAGTCATGACCTGTGGCAAACCGCAGCCACTCCATGGATGGCTGTGGTTATAGTGGATACTGGGCACTTGGTCGGGTCGGGTCCTGGATGCCTCAATGGCTGCTCTTCGCGGAGCTATCTGCATGACCTTGTGACGGCACCTCTCAAAGGGGAGAGTGTCGTGGGGTGGGTGTGAGAACAGGTTGCCCCATTCCCTCTTGGATAATTTTTGTAGTAGGGTTGCGGTTTCCTCAGTCGAGCCAATGTAACACTACTTTGCCAAAAAAAAAAGTAAAGCTTACACTAGGTTTGAATGCCAGTAACCAGCAGCCAATAATCCAGAAGCTGCGGCAGCCCACGGTTTGCCCGTAACCGACACTAGTCGCTGTTAAAAAATTATCCGACATGAAGGTTCCTCAGCAGGGTGTTTGACATCCCCTCTGGCTGCGCGCAGGGCAGCCCACTCAGCCCGCTGCTGTATGTGCTAGCAGCGCAGCCGCTGGCGGCCAAATGCAGAGCGCTGCAAGCAGCAGGGGAAGTGGACAGCATCAGCATGCCCGATGGCTCAGCAGCACCCTGCAGCATGCAGCATGCAGACGACACCACCCTGCACGCCGCCAGCAGGCAAGGCGTTGCTGTGCTGGTGCAGAAAGCAGTACAGCCGTTTTGTGCAGCGAGTGGCGCCAAGCTGGGAGTCAGCAAGTGCCAGGGCATGGAAGTAGGCACGCAGCAGCCGTTTGTAGGGGTGGATCCAGCCACGCAGATACCGTTCCATGATACAGCACTGCACCCAATCAGGCACCTGGGTCTGCTGCTGTCAGCAGCAGGCGCAGAGCCGCATGCAGCAGCGCTGTACACGCAGCGCCTGCAAACCATCACATACCGGGTGCGGCAGTGGGCACGGCAGAATCTCAGCTATTTGGGGCGCTGCGCAGTTGCGCAGCAGATGATGGCATCTTGCATCACCTATCATGCGCAGTTCGTGCCAGTCCCAGCAGATATCATGGCCAGGATGCACCGCCGCCTCTTAGGGTTTGTGACAGAGCAGGGCTGCGCTCGAGAAGCCAACATCCGGCAGTGGAATGAAAGCCCTCCGGCAGCAGTGGCCAGCCTGCCTTTCAGCATGGGCGGAATGCGGCAGGTTGATGTCAGGGCGCACGCCACAGCAATGCAGGCACGCAGTGCACAGTTATTTAGGTCAGCCCTTGTAACTTTCTTGCTTCAAAAAAAAAAAACAAAACAAAAAAAAAAATGCAGGCACGCACAGCAGCAGCATTGCTGTCGCCGCGACGAGCCCCATGGAAGGCCTTCATGCGGGCCAACCTGCGCCATGCACTGCCAGGACTAGGGGAGGCAGCGTTGGTGCAGCGATCAAGGGCGCCGCTGCAGGCTGCCGCCAGGGGCGGCAGGCTGCCGCTGCGCCTATCAGCATACATAGAGGCGCTGCAAAGCGTGGGCATTCACAGGCACGTGGAGCACAGCGCCATGACCCGCCATCAGATCCAGCTTGAGCTGCTAGTGGGGAACCACAGCGTGGGCAGCAGCACAGATGGGCAGATGTTGGCAGCAGCCGGCACCCTCCCTGCTCAGCTGCGCCACGGCGCAGGCACCACACTGGGGTTTCCCTCTTGGATAATTTTTGAAGTAGGGTTGCGGTTTGCTTAGTCGAGCCAATGTAACACTGCTTTGCCAAAAAAAAAAAACAAAAAAAAAACCACACTGGGGCAGGTGCAGCAGCAGCTAACTGGACAGCCGCAGCAAGATGGCATAGTGCTGCCGCCGACATGGCTGCGCACTCTGCGGGAGGGCAGCACAGGTGCATGGCAGACCGACACGCAGCAGCAGTGGGCACAACAGTTGCAGCAAGATGGCACCACCAAATGCTACAAGGTGCAGCAGAATGGCAGCTTGAAGGCCACGATAGCTGTCCCAATGGACACAGCAGCCCTCCAATGGGCGCCATGTTGTGTGGTAGATGTAACAGCAGTGCCGCACCCTGCATTTCAGCGGCAACAACAGCAGCGGCAGCAGCGACAGCAGCAGCAGCTGCAGCAGCCAGCAGCATGGCAACAGCAGCAGCCACGACAGCAGCAACAGCAGGAACAGCAGCAGCAGCAGCAGCAGCAGCAGCAGCAGCACCAGGGACAGCAACAGCAACAGCAGCAGCAGCAGCAGCAGCAGCACCAGGGACAGCAACAGCAACAGCAGCAGCAGCAGCAGCAATCGCGAAGCACGCCGTCATGGTACCTGGTGGGTGCTTGGGCAGACATTCGCGTAGATCCTAGTGTATGGGGGATGGGGTTTGCTGTCAGCTTGCTGCAGTTCACACCAAAGGTGGCAACATGCAGGCTGCTGCAGGAGCAATGCAGTCGGCAGTGCAAAGAGGGGTGGGTATCAGGTGTCGGCATGCGCCCGCGCCTGTGGCGCAACCGCCTGGGTGCTGAGGCGCCACAGGACGCTTGCAGGAGATGGAGGCAGCTCAGAAACGGTCCTTCCAGCAAATGCAGCAAAGTAGCGAGGCGCCTGGCAATCGCAGCAGCAGCAGCAGTGACAGCCAGCGGTTTAGCGATGCAGCTATGATGGCAGCTTACCATGCGTCCTGGATGGATCCGTCCAGGGAGCGGGAGCTGCCAAGACAGCGCGCAGCAACAGCAGCAGCAGTAGTCACGGCTCAGCGGCAGCAACAGGAGCAGCAACAGCAGCGCATCAGCTGCCCAGCACACAATGATCTACTGGACCCGATCACTCAATCCATGGGTGCTGTCAATGCCAGGCAGCACCGCTGGGTGGCGAGTTATCAGCGGCTGAAAGACACCCAGCTACCGAGGCGGCTGCGAGTGTTTGGCTTTTTTTTTTTTTTTTTTTTTTGAAGCAAGAACGTTACAAGGGCTGACCTAAATAACTGTGCACTTGCTCCATAAAATGATCCATTGAGAGAGTGAGGCAACCTGTTCCGCACTCACCCCACAGGTCTCTTGTACCAAGAGACGCTGTCACACGATCATGCAGACAGCCCCGTGCGGGGCAGCCCCGAAAGGCATCCAGGACCTGACCGAGTGCCCAGACTCCACTAAAATCACAGTCACGCAATGACGTCCTGTGATGTGTGACAGACCGTAACTGGCCCTTGAAACAAAAGCTGTCCATAATGTAACTGTCAGCTATCAATGCATGGTGCACACCTCTAAAAGCTGCACTTTACAGGCAGCATTACGACACACACACAAGACGCCTATTTATAAGTGACGGATTGTCGACACAGACAATCACCCCCAGACTATTCATAGACTCTCCACTTCATGCAAAGCATATCCTGCTACTGACCGAACATACACCTATGAGATATGCGGCATTCTGCAGAAAATGACACCAACACAGACACACAAAACCACACACACAAACTTATCTGCACATTCCTGCACACATCATCGTACTCTGCTACCCACACGCATGCATACATAACGTAACCCAGCCATCAACTTTGCCTTTGCCATACTATTTTGCAACACATCACAACGAGGAACGACAGCCACTACTCCAACGGACCCGTGCCCAACCCATCCCTCACATGCCAGCCGCGCTGGCCCGCACCTTGATGCGACCATTTGCGCCCATCTTATACAGCGCTCCCCACTTCTGCCCAAAGTCAACAAGTTTGATCTCAGGCGACCTGCCCTGCAGCCATGCAAACGGTATCCCACAACCTATCCTAACATCTACTTCCACCCTATCCCACTCCCTCTGAATTTGCTGCCGCAGCTCTGCCAGAAACCTGCACGCCACAGCCTTAGCAGCGTATGATGAGCTGCCCGGTTCGCCAGCTGTACCCCGTTGGCTGTCCATGCTGCTGCTGCTGCTGCTGTCCTCCGCATCGCTGTTGTTGTGGCTCTGAGATTGCGAATTGCTGCCTGCATTGTGGCTGCCGCTGCCATCGCTGGCATCTGCACTGGCCACAGTCGCGCCAGCCCTGATGCTGCTGCAGCGCACCACCCAAATGGATTCCAGCAGCAGCAGACGCAGCTGCGTCCACATCTGCTGCTGCCCTGCTGGCGGCGCCCACACACTGAGGTCATCCAGCAGCAGCAGACGGCTGTTATTAACAGGGATTACTGCTCCGGGCTGCACACGCTGCCACACCTGTTGCGCGTACCACTGCCATGCTGCTGCAGCTACAGGGCACTCCACTAACAAGTGGGTGAGGGTCTCCAGTTGCTGCGGCTGCTGACACTGCTGTGCTGGGCAGGTAAAGTGAGCCGGCGCGCGCCTGCTGGATGCCAGCATGCGCCGTGCGCCTACCTTCACTCCTGCATGCAGAAGCCGCCAGCCAAACACTCGCAGCCGCCTCGGCAGCTGGGTGTCTTTCAGCCGCTGAAAACTCGCCACCCAGCGGTGCTGCCTGGCATTGACAGCACCCATGGATTGAGTGATCGGGTCCAGTAGATCATTGTGTGCTGGGCAGCTGATGCGCTGCTGTTGCTGCTCCTGTTGCTGCCGCTGAGCCGTGACTACTGCTGCTGCTGTTGCTGCGCGCTGTCTTGGCAGCTCCCGCTCCCTGGACGGATCCATCCAGGACGCATGGTAAGCTGCCATCATAGCTGCATCGCTAAACCGCTGGCTGTCACTGCTGCTGCTGCTGCGATTTCCAGGCGCCTCGCTACTTTGCTGCATTTGCTGGAAGGACCGTTTCTGAGCTGCCTCCATTTCCTGCAAGCCGTCCTGTGGCGCCTCAGCACCCAGGCGGTTGCGCCACAGGCGCGGGCGCATGCCGACACCTGATACCCATCCCTCTTTGCACTGCCGACTGCATTGCTCCTGCAGCAGCCTGCATGTTGCCACCTTTGGTGTGAACTGCAGCAAGCTGACAGCAAACCCCATCCCCCATACACTAGGATCTACGCGAATGTCTGCCCAAGCACCCACCAGGTACCATGACGGCGTGCTTCGCGATTGCTGCTGCTGCTGCTGCTGTTGCTGTTGCTGTCCCTGGTGCTGCTGCTGCTGCTGCTGCTGCTGGTTCCTGTTAATAACAGCCGTCTGCTGCTGCTGGATGACTTCAGTGTGTGGGCGCCGCCAGCAGGGCAGCAGCAGATGTGGACGCAGCTGCGTCTGCTACTGCTGGAATCCATTTGGGTGGTGCGCTGCAGCAGCATCAGGGCTGGCGTGACTGTGGCCAGTGCGGATGCCAGCGATGGCAGCGGCAGCCACAATGCAGGCAGCAATTCGCAATCTCAGAGCCACAACAACAGCGATGCGGAGGACAGCAGCAGCAGCAGCAGCAGCATGGACAGCCAACGGGGTACAGCTGGCGAGCCGGGCAGCTCATCATACGCTGCTAAGGCTGTGGCGTGCAGGTTTCTGGCAAAGCTGCGGCAGCAAATTCAGAGGGAGTGGGATAGGGTGGAAGTAGATGTTTGAAGTAGGGTTGCGGTTTGCTTAGTCGAGCCAATGTAACACTGCTTTGCCAAAAAAAAAAAAAAAAAAAAAAAGGTGATGTTAGGATAGGTTGTGGGATACCGTTTGCATGGCTGCAGGGAAGGTCGCCTGTGATCAAACTTGTTGACTTAGAGCAGAAGTGGGGAGCACTGTATAGGATGGGCGCAAATGGTCGCATCAAGGTGCGGGCCAGCGCGGCTGGCATGTGAGGGATGGATTGGGCACGGGTCTGAGAGGCGTGGTGGTCTGCTTTGACGGTTCGGGCAGGATAGACAATGCATTCGTTGGAGTAGTGGCTGTCGTTCCTCGTTGTGATGGGTTGCAAAATAGTATGGCAAAGGCTAAGTTGATGGCTAGGTTACGTTATGTATGCATGCGTGTGGGTAGCAGAGTACGATGATGTGTGCAGGCATGTGCAGATAAGTTGGTGTGTGTGGTTTTGTGTGTCTGTGATGGTGTCATTTTCTACAGAATGCCACATATCTCATAGATATGTTCGGTCAATAGCAGGATGTGCTTTTCATGAAGTGGAGAGTCTATAAATAGTCAGGTGATGATTGTCTGTGTTGACAATCCGTCACCTATAAATAGGCGTCTTGTGTGTGTGTCGTACAGCTGCCTGCAAAGTGCAGCTTTTAGAGGTGTGCAAGTCACCATGCATTGATAGCTGACAGTTACACTATGGACAGCTTTTGTTTCAAGGGCCAGTCACGGTCTGTCACACATCACAGGACGTCATTGCATGACTGTGATTTTAGTGGAGTCTGGGCACTCGGTCAGGTCCTGGATGCCTTTCGGGGCTGCCCCGCACGGGGCTGTCTGCATGACCGTGTGACAGCGTCTCTTGGTACAAGAGACCTGTGGGGTGAGTGCGGAACAGGTTGCCTCACTCTCTCAATGGATCTTTTTATGGAGCAAGTGCACAGTTATTTAGGTCAGCCCTTGTAACGTTCTTGCTTCAAAAAAAAAAAAAAAAAAAAAGCTATCGATGTGCTGAAAATATTTTTTTAAACCTTCCATTATGTTTGAATGCCAGTCACAAGCAATCAGAAAAATCAGAAGTTGCGCCGGTCGCTGTTGAAAATTCAACCCGACAGAAACTCGACACCGACCGCTGTTGCAGGGGCTGCAGATGTGATGTAAAGCTATCTGCTTGCTTTGGCTTGGCTCCTTAGTGGGTGGGTTTGTGGCCCTACTTTGGTATTTGGTATTTGGTAAAGCTTACACTAGGTTTGAATGCCAGTGACCAGCAGCCAAAAATCCAGAAGCTGCGGCAGCCCACGGTTTGCCCGTAACCGACACTAGTCGCTGTTAAAAATTATCCGACATGAAACCAACACCGGACAATGTTGCAGGGGCTGCAGATGTGATTTAAAGCTATCTATTTGCTTGACATGATTTTTAAAACCTTCTAATGTGTTTAAATGCCTGTGACAAGCAGTCACAAAATCAGACGTTGCGCCGGTCGCAGTTGAAAAATCATCCCGACACATAATCGACACCGGCCGCTGTTGCAGGGGCTGCAGATGTGATGTAAAGCTATCTGTTTGCTTTGTCTTGAAGCTCACACTATGTTTGAATGCCAGTGACCAGCAGCCAAAAATCCAGAAGTTGCGCCAGCCCGCACGGTTTGCCCGTAACCAACACTGGTTGCTGTTGAACTTTCAACCCGACACGAAACCGACACCGGACGATGTTGCAGGGGCTGCAG
>JACERP010000395.1:0-67742 GCA_014080715.1 Scenedesmus sp. NREL 46B-D3 | reverse complement strand
CCTGTCTTGGCTGCTGCTGTGTCCTTCACCAAGATGCGGAGCTTGGCCCTGCAAGCAAAAGCACAGCACACACACACATTGCATATTGAGTGCCAAAGATACCTGAGCAGAAGATTGCCCTCCTTACAACGGAAACTATCTTTGTAGCTCTGCTCTCAAGTTGCTTGGAATTGTCTCTTGAAGCGCTTGTGTTGTATTTGAACAAACTGCAGGTGATGACAAAGTACTGGGCACCCACATCTAGCATGGCCGCTGGTGCTGGTGAATAGCACGCACAGCAGGGCTGCTGCACACTAGCACCAGCGAGCCTGCTGCAGCTGCTGCCACTGTTCCTCTGACAAGCGGTGGC
Source organism: Scenedesmus sp. NREL 46B-D3 (assembly GCA_014080715.1). Classification (NCBI taxonomy): domain Eukaryota; kingdom Viridiplantae; phylum Chlorophyta; class Chlorophyceae; order Sphaeropleales; family Scenedesmaceae; genus Scenedesmus; species Scenedesmus sp. NREL 46B-D3. The sequence continues at coordinate 67,393 of JACERP010000395.1, read as the reverse complement.
TGGATGGCTGCTGCTGTTCTGCATTGCATCGCCATGTGCACATGTTGTCAGCCTGCAGGGCAGTTTCCTGCACATACCTGAGCAGGATGAGTTGCAGCACCACCAACTCCCCAGTGGGTGTGTCTGCATCAGTCACCAGCACAGTGTCCTTCTCTCCATTGTCCTCTTCCTGCTGTTGCTGCTGCTGAGGCTCCTGCAGCAACAGATCACAGGTGGATGCTGCTCTCATTGGTGTGGAATTGGATGCATTGCACTGCATTTGATGCAGGCTGAAGTATGCTTGCTGGTACAGCTCAGCACACACATCAGCCATTGATGCTGGCCAGTACAAGGTCAGGTTGGTGCTGCAAGTTGAAAACATAGTTGACTGGTGCATCCTCTGCCAGCTGAGCGGCAGTACGTTCAGCTTGCCACCCGTCTGCACATTGTTCTACCTGCTGCTGTTGTGGCTCCCGCTCGCCACCATCCCTTGGCAGGCCCGACTCCTGGCCATACCATTTCGCATCTTGGGGCCAGCTGTACAGTCAGGTTTGTCAAGCAGGATACACACAGCAAGTCTGCAAGCCGTATTGGAGGCTGGGGGTACTAGTAGCTGTGTGTGGCAGGCAGTGGAGCATACTAGGAGGCAGCAGCAGGAGCTTGTGTACAACCCCGGTGATCCATGCCGCTGCTTCGTGTGCCTTTTGAGCCTGTAACTTGGCAAGTCACCTTGCACTACATCTAGCAACTCCCTGGCCAGACGCTCTCCAGCATTTCCCTTGTTGCTCTGAACACGCACAGCTAGCCTTGCAGGCCCAACATTGGCTGCAGGGCGAACTGAGACGGACGGTTGGATCTGTCTCAGTCCGCGGAACATTGCAAATCCCTGCTGATGTTTCCTGGTCTGTGCTGCTGTTGAGTTGGTGCAGGCCCACTGCTGTGAGGGGTGTGAGTTCAGACAGGGAAGTGCCGGTGCTGCCTTCCAAGGCGTCGGTGCTATTGTAAGCTGGTGTCTGATACGTCAACTACAGCAGTTTGCAACGCTGTTCAGTCACAGCAGCACCTGGCAGCAGGAGTTGCTGCTGAGCAGAATGATCAATCTCGCGGGATAACGAGCTCATGAGTAGTTTAATAATACATAGCACAAAGTTATGCTTCAACAAAATAGACCACTGCGCTTCGGGAGCCAAGCACTTTCAGAAGTAACACACAGTTGGTGAGGCACGATTGAAGCTTGCTCAAGTTGAACCGTATGCAGGTGTATCAGACACTGGTAGTATCCTTAAACGATAGCAGCTACAGTTGCTGCTTCCCCTCCGCCTCGTGCTTAGCATCTCATGCAAGCTTGCTCTGCTCGAAATGGACCAATAGGGACTTACACTGGATCATTGGCGGCTTTTGGTGGTATATTACATGTCGTAGTGCATCCTGGCCCGCAGGCAAGCGACAGGGACGCCGGTGAATAGCCAGCACTCACGCTGGCAGGGCCTTGGCATGTCTTTTGGCAGCTGATCGTGCGGTCCATCTGTTTTACAGCGGCTACCACGGCGTGCTTGCTTATATGGCTCTGCTGCCTTTCATGTTGTTGACACTGGTGGTGGTTGTGCCGTGTGTACTCAGCAACGTGCTACCCTGCTTTACTGACTGCATCAGATGTTTGTAAAGGACCTGCAACTGCTAGCATGTCGCTATCCGGGCCCTCTGTATGTTTCTGCAGACGCTGTGCCTGTCCTGCTCCACTCCGCACACTTCTCGCAGGGCATGAGTGTTTGATGTTGATCACGACATCACTTACTAATTCAGCATGACAAGCAGCACAGACCAGCTTGGATCTGGCGAAGGTAACAAAGCCCGCCACGCTTCTGGCGCCTCAACAGCAGACGCAGAAACAGCAGCTAAGCCGGCAGTCAACGGTGTAGGAGAGCACCATAAAACCCTAGAAACTCATGAAGCAGCTCCGAGCAGTGCAGACGGGCCTGCTGCAGCAGGCCAGGCTGCAGCAGGAGGGCCTGAGGTAGTACAGGTAGCTGTGGGTGATGCAACTGCTGCTGCGGTTGGTACTGAGACTATGCAGGTCGACAAGCCAGCAGAGGCTTCCAATGCAGCAGCAGCTGGGCCGGGAAGTTTACAAGGCACGGCAGCTGCAGTCAGCAAGGCCGCGGAGCCAGCAGGTGCCCAGACAGCCTCTGGGCAGGCGGCACCAGCAGCAGCAAAGGAAGCAGCCGCAGCAGCACCAACACCTAGCACTGGCAAGCGCAAACGCTCCATGCGCGAGTTGCGCAACATCCAGATAGATGCGCTTTGGCAGGCCAGCGACACTGCAGATGGCAGTGGTAGCGCCCGCACACGTCGTCATGCATCTAGCAGTGGCGGTGCTGCACCCCTGCATAAGCACAATGAGCTGGAAGTTGCCAAGGGGGAGGCGCAGCAAACAGACAAGAAGCAGCAGCAGAAACTCCAGCAGGAGCAGCAGCCAGTCGCACCGCAGACGCAGCCGCGAGCGGCTAAGCGCAGCCGCAGCAGTGGCTCTGGTGGCGCAGCCGAGAAGCGGCGCAAGTCTGCACCTGCAGCAGCCTCTGGTGGTGCGTCAGGCGGCGCAGCGGCAGCAGCAGACAGTAGTGCGGCAGCCGGCAAAGCTTTGATTGCTGCAAAGGCGCCTGGCAAACGTGCCGAACCTGCAAAATCGGCTGCTGCAGTAAAGGGTCCTGCAGCTGCAAAGACCCCAGCAGCCGGCAAGAGCCCTGCAGCCTCCAAGCGCAAGAGTGCAGCAGCAGCTGCCGCTGCCGCTGCCGCCGTTGGGAGTGCTGCCGAGGCTTTGCTGGCAGCGTTTGCTGCAAAACCATTCAAGGCTGATGCTCAAAGTGCAGACACCAAGCTTAACGCTGGTGCAGCAGCAGCCGGCAAGCCAACAGCCGAAGCAGCAGGTGCCAGGGCTAAAGCTGCAACAAAGTCAAAAGGCAAGCCAGCAGCAGCAGAGGTCAAGAGTGAGCCTGGTGCAGCCCCCACAGCAGGTTCATCTGGTGCAGCAGCAGCTACACCCGACAAGCAGCAGCAAGCCAAGAGGCAGCCAGCGCGGCTGCCGCGCACCAGCAGCACTGGCAGGGGCAAGAAGGAGGCTGCGAAGCCTGCAGAAGCAGGTGCTGCTGCCGATGCTTCAGGTGATGCAGCTGCAGCAAAGCTTGGGGGGCCGCTGGTGCCAGCAGGTGCGGTCAAGCAAGAGGGTACTAGGACGGAGGATGCACCGCGGCAGCATGACAGCACGCAGCAGCCAGCAGCAGCAGGTAGCAAGCAGGGTGCTGCAGCTGCCCCTGCGGCTGCCTCGTGTGCTGCAAAAGCTGCGGAGGGTGACAGCAAGCAGGCAGCTGTCGCAGCATTCGCAGAAAGCAGCAGCCCAGATGCTCAGCAGGCAACTGCAGCTGCAAGCGCAGCGGTAGCTGGCATGGGCCTAGCTGTCAAGGCTGAAGAAGCAGCCAGGGCTAGCAACGAGTCAGCTGCTCCTGCTGTTGCTGGCAGCGCCACCACCGCAGTTGCAGAGGGGCTTGCAGCAGCTGCTGGTAGCCCTAGTGGCGCTCCGACCGCCACAGCTGCTGCTGGGCCAGCGCCTGGCAGCGACTTGGCAGCAGATGCGCAGGCAGTGATGAAGCAGGAAGGCATGCTAGCCGAGGGGCAGCAGGGCACCAGCGCTGCAGCAGCAGCGCCTGGTGTGTCTGCTGACACAGCAGCAGCAGCAGCAGCAGCAGCTGAGCCAAATGCGTCTGGGATGCCTGTGAGTGGGCACGTGTGGCAGGACAAATGTCAAGGGCTGGCAGAGAAGGTGAAGGACGCGCTGAAAGATGTGCCCCTGCCGCCTGGCGGATCTTACAAGATTGCCAACCTGCTCAAGAGCGGCGCACTGACAGGTCGGTTTCTGCCACGCCGTCAGCTGTTGTACGTGAAGCTGTTCATTTCTGGTCATCGGACAGATGCAGCTTCCCGCATGGCTTGCTCAAGAATGTTCTGAGTTCTTCAGATCTGCGCGCATTGCTGGCAGATCTTGCAGACTTTCAGGCTTCTCGGTATGGCAGCTGCCACAGCACAGTGCCCTGCGCACTACTTGCTGCATGCATTCCGCTGCCCAAGCACAGTGCACCTGCACAAAGCGCTGGTGCTGCTGCTGCTGTGTGTGCAGGCGAGGCTGTGGAGTACCGCCGCATGGCTGGCGGTGGAGCAGCGCAGCTGCTGCGCGGCACCATCGCAGGCGATGGCAACATCACCTGCTTCTGCCCGCGCTGCCTGGGCCAGTGCAAGGTGCCCAACAGCAGGGCAGCAGGTGAGGTGTTTGAGGAGCACGCGGGGCAGCAAGGTGAGGCGTGTTTGAGGAGCACGCGGGCAGCAAGGTGAGGCGTGTTTGAGGAGCACGCGGGCAGCAAGGTGAGGCGGCCGCGCCATGGACCAGCAGGCCCCATGCCGGCTGGCGGCAGTTGCCACTGCTTGTCTGCGGTCCTGTGCTGAGCACAGCAGCATGACTCCATGCCGAACAGCCAGCAGCTTGCCAAGCGTGCTGCGGCGTGCCGCCGTGCTGCTGCTGCCGCCGCCGCTCCCAGGTGCGTCGCCCGGCGCAGTTCACCTACCTCACGGACTACAACCTGTCGCTCAAGGAGCTGGGCACGCTGGTGAACAGCACCTACATGGACAGCCACATCAGCTACTGCGTGCAGTGCAGGGACGGCGGCGACCTCATGTGCTGCGACGGCTGCCCGGCAGCCTACCACCCCGCCTGCCTGGGGCTGGGTATCGTGCCGGATGGCCCCTGGTTCTGCCCGTCATGCGTGCAGGTGCGGCCAGGCATGGGCGGATGTGTGCAGCAGCTGTCGTGGTGCTGGCGCTGGCGCTGAGCGTGCGGCGTGTGCTTGCGCATGCGGCCTGGTCAGCGACGCAAAGGCGCAATTTTCGTTACCTCTGTCTCAGAGTTCCGCTGCAAGGCTTGCGTGCTGCCGCTGCTGGGCCGTGTGTTCTGCCGCGCTTCAGGCTGGGCGCGACCCCACCGGCTACCGTGACAGCGAGGTCTTCAAGGCCTGCCAGAAGGGCATGGACAACCTGCGCATGCAGATGCGCGAGGCGCGCCAGGCCGGTGAGTGTGCGCTGCTGTCGTGTGCAGCGAGGCGCGGCACAACCTGCTGGTGTGCCTCACTGCGACAAGCACAGCGTGAGGAAGAGGGCAGTGATGCGGCAGCTAGCATGTGGTAAGCAGCGGCATGTGCCCATGGTGTCCTTGTGTGACTGTTCCGGCGCTTGCTCCGCGTGTGCGTGTGAGCCTGGGGCATGGAGTGACCGGGGCGCTGCATGACCCCGCTGTTGCTGCAGGTTCGCTGCCTGCTGGGCTGCCGCCCGTGGCACCTCCCGGCTACAACAAGCTGGGGTCGTCCGCAGCAGCAGGCCTGCTGGGCGCTGGCACGCCACTGCCGCTGGGTGATGCGCTGGCCGGCCTCGGCGGCATGCTGCCCGTGCGCAGCTCGGTGCGCGCGTCCGCGCGCAACGCAGCCGCTGCGCTCCACGCCGCCGCGCACGGCAGCAGCATGTACGATGACGAGGACGATGACGAGGACAGCTACGGCGGCAGGGGCCGGGGCAGGGGGCGCGGCAGGGGGCGCGGCGCAGCGCTGGCTACAGCAGCGGCGCGGACAGCGGCGGCCGGGGCCGTGGCAGGGGCCGCGGCAGGGGCAGGGGGCGGCTCCCGGGGTCGCTGAGCAGCAGCGGTGTCGGGCTGGACGAGCTGGATGCGCTCGAGGGGCTCGTGGACCCGGGCGCGTGAAGATGATGTGCCCGCAGCGCATGGGTGGCACTGGTGAGTGGGGCGGGGGCGGCGAGCGGTGTCCGGTGGGGTGTGGACGCCGTGCGTGGGGTGAAAGCAGCGCGGCTTGGACGGATCGGCGGCGGACTCCGGTTGCGGCATGCAGCATGGTGGTGGTGGCATGCCTGCGCTGTGGCAACGCCAGGCAGTTGCTGACTGAGAGTGCTGCGGGCTGGGCCTGCTGCTGGCGCACGCGTGATGCGTGCCTGGCATGGTGGGCCGGACTGGACTGCTGAGTCAGCAGCCTTCTCCCGCCGCCTGCCACACCCACTGCAGGTGCACGGCGCGAGCGCAACAACAACAAGCACAAGCGCCTGTTCACCGGCGGCCCCGGCGCACTGGAGAACGGCCAGAGCCTGTACTACAAGACCGCCGCCGAGGGCGTGCTGCTGCGCTCAGGCGTGGCGGTGATCAACCCGGACGGCGTCAGCGGCATCCGCTGCGACTGCTGCAACGCGGTGCGCGACGCAGCTGCACTGCCGCAGTCCTGCCCAACACCGCCTTGAAGCGTGTAGGTCTCAATCGCTGCCACAGGCAAAGGTGCATCATTGCAACTGTCCGACAGCCCGCTGGCCGTTTGGCAGCGCCATCGTGCAGCCGGTGATTTCCTACAACCTTGCTCTGCACCCAACTGCGCTGCTTTGCAACGCGCAGGTGGTCAGCTGCAGCCAGTTTGAGGCGCATGCTGGCCGTGGCGCGCGGCGCGCCCCGTACGACTTCATCTTCACAGACGAGGGCATCAGCCTGCGGCGGCTGGCGGAGCGGCTGCCTGCGCAGGAGGGGGAGGCGGCGGCAGCGGCAGCAGCGCCGCTGGTGGCACGCAAGGTGCGCTCGAGCGCCTCGGCCATTGCTCGACCGTGGTGCGGGCGTGCATGATGCGCTTGTACACATGCGCGGTGGGCGTGCACCACTGTGGCAAGGGAGGTGTGTGGAGGCCGCTGCGCGTACGGGTGTGTGTGTGTGTGTGTGTGTGTGTGTGTGTGTGTGTGTGCACCAGCCAAGTTCTGCAGGACAACTGGTGGTGCTGCCGCTCAAATTGCCTCCTTACTGCTGCTGCTGCTGCTGCTGCTGCTGCTGTCGGCTGCTGCTGCATCGTGCAGGGCGTGGACTATGCCCGGCGTGCAGCCAACCGGCGCGCAATGTGGGGCGACTACGAAGACGAGGAGGAGCAGCAGGAGGAGTGGAGCGGGTGGGTGCGCAGGGCGGTGGGCAGGCTGACACACCCACCACACAGCCGCGCTGGCGTCCACAGTCCTGCACTTGTGCAGCAGCCTGATGTGCATGTGACGAGTTTCGGGCTGGGGTTGCTGACGCCGTCGTCGCGTGCGCCCCGCCCCGCCCCGCCCCGCCCCGCCACCACCACGCAGGCCGCCAGAGGTGGTGCACGACACGGACGGCCTGGGCAGCGGCTGCGTGCTGTGCTACGAGCCGGACTTCCTGCGCGGCGCGTTTGGCGAGCGCACCATCATGATCTGCGACACCTGCGAGCGCGAGTTCCACGTGGGCTGCCTGCGCAGCCACGGCCGCGCCGACCTCAAGGAGGTGAGGGGGGCCCGGGCCCAGCGGGGCCGCTGTGGCTGGGTGGGGATGGTGTCGTGCTGCAGGAGGCGTGGTTGGGTGGGGGAGCGTGTTGCATGCTGCAGGCCACACTTCTGTTGTGAGCACCTGGCGTCAGGACCCCTCCTTCTGGACCCCTCGCAACATTGGTAGCTGAGCTGTGTTGGGCTGTGGCTCAAGCGGGAACGCGGCCCACGTCGGATCGTGTGCCTCGGGTTTGAACCCTTGCGCTAGCCAAGTGTTGGATGTATGCTAGGCCGGAAGCCTTGCATGCTTGGAAGGGAGTTTGAATCTGCCCCAGGAGTAGTTTCGCAGCCGAACCGGCCGCGGCCTGCACAGCTGCGGCTGCGCCGACCTGGAGGAGGTGACAGCTGGCCCGCCTCTGCTGTGTTTGGGGTCAGGGGTTCTTGCTGTTCATCATGAAACGCAGGGTTCTCTTGCTGCAGGGTGGTCCGGCAGTACATCCTTGATGTGGGAGCAGGTCCCGGTTGCTGGATGTCTGTCTGTGCTTTTCCATGGCGACTGCCTTCGTCATCTGGGCGGCTGCTTGTGCCGTGTGTGGGAGCTTGGTGTCTGCGTGGCCGCCTTTCTGCGGCGCAGCCGTCGATTCAGTCAACCAGATCGGTACACAACTGACGTGTGGTGCCGCATCTGTCGCCTGCATGCTGCTGCTGCTGCTGCTGCTGCTGCTGCCGCCCGTGCATTTGCAGCTGCCTGAGGGAGACTGGTTCTGCAGCGGGCAGTGCACCGCCATCAAGGCGCAGCTGGGGGCGCTGGTGCGCGCCGGCGAGATGACGCTGGGCGGCACCAAGGAGCACAGCTGGCACGTGCTGCGCGGCTTCAAGCACAGCGCAGGGCGGGTGAGGGCGCTTGCACGCTGCGTTGACGCTGCGTTGTTGCAGGAGGGGTGGCGCCGGGCACACGGGAGCAAGGGGAGCAGCTGCTGCAGCAGCAGCCGGGCACTGTTGAGTCGTGGCAGGGGTGACCGCGCACATCATCTGCTGCACATGAAACGAGGCTTGCAGCTCGCTTTTGCTGGCAAGACCGTGCTGTCGGTGTGTTGCCTTCTGAATGGTGTGCTGTAAGAGCTGGCTGCACCGCGTTGACCAACATTCGGCCGCCGCCGCTGCTGCTGCTGCTGCTGCTGCTGCAGGTTGAGATGGCGATGCGCGCGTCCATGTCCATCCTGCAGGGCAGCTTTGACCCCATCATGGACGCAGCAAACAACACAGACCTGCTGCCGCTCATCATACAGGCCAAGGTGCGGCCAGCGCACGCCACGCCACGCCACGCCGCTGCGTGACGCGCGACTGCTGCGCTGAGCGCCGTGCGTGTTCACAGCGCTGTTTGCATGAGCAGCAGAACTGCGGCACTGCAGCGCAGCACGGATGCCGGCCCTTCCGTCTACAACTGCCTGGGCAGCTGTCTCGCCTGCCTGCCGCGTCCTGCCTGCCCTGGCGTAAGCTGTGCTGCCTGCCTGCGACCCGTCTGCCTGCCGCTCAGGCGTACCACGAGTGGGACTTCTCCAACATGCTGACGGTGCTGCTGCGCTTCAACGGGCGTGCAGTGGCAGCAGCAGTGGTGCGTGTGTTTGGCAGCCAGCTGGCTGAGCTGCCGCTGGTGGCCACGCGGCCTGACGCCCGGCGGCAGGGCCACGCGCGCGTGCTGGTGCGCGCGATCGAGGCAACGCTCAACGAGCTGGGCGTACAGGTGGGGCGCGATGCTGTGGCGTTGCCAGGGACGACGGGCGGGGCAGGCGGGAGGCAGGGGCGGCTGCTTTGTGCGTGAGGGGCCGCACAGCAGGGCCTGGACATGCAACTGGTTGGCGATGCCGCGAGGGTTGCCAGCCGGGGGGGGAGGGGCGGGACGCGCTGGGCGTGCTGCCCTGGCTCAACCTGCTGGTGCAGCAGCTGCTGTGCATGGCAATACGTGCATGCAGGGTTGCTTGGCTGGCTTGCGGCAGCCAGGTGCGGGCTGTCATCGCTGAATGCGGCTCGTCCAGTGCAGGCGTGGCTGGGCGCGGAGAGTGATTATAGAGCAGGGAACGCCAGCCCTACTCAGCACCAGCGTGCGTCCTTGTACTGCGCGATCTGCTTCGCGCCGGCGGCCCTCACACAGGTGTTGCACACCGACCAATGTCAGTAAGCTGCAACAGCGCATCCGTCGCTCGCGTCAGCTGGCTGCTTGCATCCTGTTGCACCAGCTGGCTGAGACTGCTGCTGCCGCCCCGCCGTGTGCGTTGGTGCCCTTGCTGCCGGGCCTCCTTGCTTTGCAGGTGCTGGCGCTGCCTGCAGCGGATGCCGCGCTGAACACCTGGGTGAACGGCTTTGGCTTCAGCCACATGACGGAGGCGCAGGTGCAGCATGTCAAGCAGGAGCTGCGCATGCTCATCTTCCCAGGCACACAGCTGCTGGTCAAGCCGCTGAAGGCCGCACAGCACGGAACAGCACTAACGCGACCTTTAGCAGTGGCAGCAGCAGCAGCAGCAGCAGCAGCAGAGGGTGCAGCAGCAGCAGAAGGTGCAGCAGTAGCAGCAGCGGAGGGTGCAGCAACAGCAGCAGAAGCCGCGTCCCATGCAACAGCAGGTGAGGCAGCTGGAGATGCAGCTGCAGCAGCCGCACTTGCACCGGCAGCAGAGGGCGCAGCAGCAGCAATCACAGCACGGGAGGCAGCAGCAGAGCATGCACCAGCAGCGCCAGGTGCTGCAGCGCCGCCAGGTGCGGCTGTTAAGGCTGCAGCACCTGCAGATGGTGCAGCTGCAGCTGCAGCGTCAGAAGCACCAGCAGTGGTCGCACCACACACTGCCGCAGCAGACACTGCAGCGTCGCTGGTGCGGCAGCAGACGGCGCAATAGTGGCGGATGCAACAGCTGTGGAGGCCGGGCAGGGAGCTGCAGCAGCAGCGCCTGCGCCCGCGCCCTTACCAGCAGAAGTGGCGATGGAGGCAGCGGCTGGAGCGGTGGAGGCGGGGGCTTCTGCAGCAGTGGCAGTGCCCTCCCCGGATGCTGCAGCTGCAGCAGCAGCACCCGTAGCTGGTGTCGTGCCAGGTGCTGGGCGGGTGACCAACCCAGGCCTGGCAGCTGCTAATGACCCGGGGGTCATTGCTGCGTCGTTGGCAGCGTCACAGGCGGCTGCTGCAGCTGCAGCAGCAGCTGCTGCGGGCATGCCCAACCCTGGCTCGCCTGGGCCCCCACTGGCCAGCAGAGCTGCTGCTGAGGCTGGCGGTGGCCGGCAGCAGCAAGAGCAGCAGCGCTGCAGCAGCACGGCCTGCTGCAGGTGCGGCAACACATGCAGCAGCTGCAGATGCCAGGGCTAGGCCAGCAGGCGTTCAGCCAGTTACCAGTGCAGCAGCAGCAGGTGCTGCTGCTGCAGCAGCAGCAGCAGGAAGGTCATGGCACAGATGTAGCGTTCAGCAATGCAGGTATCAGCAGTATGCCTGCATATGGCGGAATGCAGATGCTTGGCAGTACGCAGCTTCCCCTAGTACCGCCGCACTTGCTGCAGATTCAACAGCAGGCCTTGCAGTTGCGCCAAGCTGAGGTGCAGCAACAGTTCCTGCTGGGTGTTGGCGCCGCTGGTGTGTTGGGCATGGACTTGGACCCCATGCAGGTACAGCAGCAGCAGCAGCAGCAGCAGCTCGTCCAGCCAGGTCAAGCCATGCCTGAGGGGCAGCTTGGTAGTCTAGCAGCACATGCGCTGCCGCTGCCGCTGCCGCAGCAGCAGCAGCAGCAGCGGCAGGGGATGCAGCAGCAGGACATGCAACATCAGCAGCAAGGCTTGCAGATACACAAACCTGAGCTGCAGCATCAAGCTCAGTTGCAGCAGCAACCTGAGCCACAGCAAGCAGCTGCGCCGCCACCGCCGCCGCAAGTGGCAGAGGGTGTCTCGCTGCCACCTGCTGTGCCAGCTACCTCTGGTGTCCCAGCACCACCACAGCAATAGGGACGTGTGTCGTGTGCCATTAGTTGGTTTGTGCATTGCACGTATCGGCACAAAGCATGGGGCATGCGCCGGCATCGCTGCGTGCCAGAACACCACTTCTAGGTTGGACATGGGTTGTAGAGTTTATCGAGGCCCAGGCGCTGTTGATGCACCTCATGAGCTGACTAGGTGCTCGCTGAGCTACGGCCTGAGGCAGGTTTCATCAGGAAGATGTATGTATTGTGAAGCTCTCTGAGCTTGTTGAGGTTGCGATTTCTTTCGGTTGGTGGTCTTCTTTTGAGTTTTGTGGACCCCATGAGCCTTGTTTGGCTCCTTTGCGGGTGGGCCAGTGGCCCTACTTTGGTAATTCGGGTAATTCGGTGAATAGTGCAAACATTAGGGGATGGATTTACACATGCTGTGTTCACCTTGAAATGGAGATGTAAACTACTGCTTGAGCTATTGCAATGCAGATGGGATCCCATCATTCCGGAACGCAGACCATGCTATTATCATCATGATACTTGCATTCAAGCAAACCATACAGGGCTAGTGCCATGTCCTCTCATAAAGGGCAAGCAGGTGTGAGGCCGATCCAAGATTGTGACTAGGTACTCTGGTGTGGCTCAGACTCATCATCATATTACCTATTCAAGCCGTAGCATCAACGTGTGGCTCAGACTATCCCATCATGTCTTGCATGCTACTTGCTGACCTGCCGGGACTTCATTGAAGTGCATGCTGACGCAGTCATGGCGTATAGCCTGGAAGTGATCACTTCATGATTTGGTCGTGCACTCTGCCATGTCGCGTCATAAAGGCCTGTGCAGTTGGGCTATGTGTCACGTATACTAACGCGTATACCTATGCAAGCCTGGTTGGAAACTGCACGGTTGCAGTTCAGTCTCAAGGGTTTTGGCTACGGGCAACTGCTGGACTACAAAGAGGGCGGCAAGGCCAGGGATTCGTATGGGCACCAGCCCGCTGGCAATCCTTGCCACCGCGCTTTCTTCGCTTGCTCCAGGTGTTAAAAGGGGATTTCAAGTGAAGAAGCAGCAGCTGTACACAGCCCTCTATGTCAAGTGCGTGCGTGTGCTTTACCTGATGCAACAGAACGACTATCAAACGGCTCCTGGGCTCCTGATGCTTCCTAGATGCAGAGGGGCTGGTGCCCCCGAAGCTCCTGCAAATGGACAGGCTGCAGTCTACTTATCAACGTTGGCAGCAGCTTTTAACAGCAGTGACAGCCTCGTTTAACAGTAGACCTACCTAGGAACCCACTGCACCGGTACGCTGATGCTATGGCTTGAATGAATAATATAATGATGATGATGATGATGATGATGATGATGATGATGATGATGATGATGATGATGATGATGATGATGATGATGATGATGATGATGATATGATGATGATGATGATGATGATGATGATGATGATGATGATGATGATGATGATGATGATGATGATGATGATGATGATGATGATGATGATGATGATGATGATGATGATGATGATGATGATGATGATGATGATGATGATGATGATGATGATGATGATGATGATGATGATGATGATGAGATGATGCACCGGTACGCAGCGGCCGTAGCAGTGCTTGCATGTGCCAGCCTTGCTTGCGTGCGGGAGGTGGTGGACGTGGGGTATTCACAGTGTTATGCATGATACCGTATTGCTCCTGATTATCACCGAAACTAAAAACTCTTTTGAGCTGTCCGGTGATTGACTTTAACATCCAAACAAAAGGTTTTCAACTTCCGGTGATATTTATTTGAATTTCCAGATAATGTGTGTGTGCCACATTTTTCGCTTAGATCGCTGCCAACAACGCCATGCAAGCTTACATATGGTTTGTACAACATGTAAGAGCACTTGGAAGGGGCAGTCGGCGACTTGCTCCCCGCTGCCGTGCGCGAACACGGCGTGTTGCTGCTGAGATGGCGGGACTGCTCGATGGCAAGCTTCCCGTTGGCAAACACAGCGATGATGAAAAGCAATCAACATTAAGAAGCTTTGTTGCCGTGCTTAACAAGCCGCAGGACATCAGGGCAACACAGCAGTATAAGATAGACTCCGAAAAGCTAGCTGCAGAGAGAGAGGCTAGTTCCAACGCGGCTGCAGCTCCTAGAAAGAAATTAGGCAGGCCTCGTGGCAGTGACAAGCACCAGCAAGCAGCAGCTAACACTGCAGCAGCAGGTACCGCTGCAGCACCAGCTGGCCCTGCAGCAGCAGCAGCAGCAGCAGCAGCGCCAGCGCCAGCGCCACAGCAGGAGCAGGATGCAGAAGGCCAGCCAGCAACGAACAAGATGAAGTACTTCAAGTACTCTCCTGAGCTGAAGGAGCTGGCACTGACTTCAGCTAAGAGCTTCAGCAGCAAGGCTTGACTTTGGTGTTGGGAAAACAGGCACAAGCAGATCTGCTGTGCATGCGCTCAACGCATGTACTACGATGCTAGGCATGTACTACCGGTAGAAATGGTGCATGCTGCCATTAAGCCCCTCGGCAACTTTATTTTAAAGAACTGTGATAGCATTGGTGATGTATTATAAACAAATAAAAGCCAAGCCGGCGTCCGGTGATAGTAATATTTAAGAAACTCCTGCCGGCTTCCGGCAATTCTTAGTTTCGGTGATCATTTGGAGCAATACGGTAGTGCCATGTCCTTTTACAAGCCTGGCATTGGCACGGGCGGCGTTACCCGTGTGATCCCAGATGGTGCCCATTCAAACCCAAGCTTCAGTGGGGTTCCATTTGCAGAGTGTGTTGAAGGTGTGCTCCTCTTGATAGGATCAGTCCTGCTAACTAGCTGTAAATGAGTCAGTATTTGCTGTTATTGCTGCTGGTGCCAGTATGCGCACGTGATAAGAAGCAGGTGTAAGCTGCTTGCACGAAGTTGAGAGCAGCCTAGGCGCCAACTACCTTTCCAAGGTGATGCAGAGTACGTGCAACGATCTGCGGCACTGTTTACAATAATGTCATCCTCCAAGCGTGCTGCTACCGATTTTCAGGAGATTGTAGTGTCAAGAAAGATCAATACAGATATGTTTCTTGAGGAATGCACTAGCCGTCTGCTAGTCGCTGCGCCTGCCAGACCCCAAGTTTCAAACCAGTCCTCTGAAGTTATTATGTAGGTGGGAGCGCAAGCACAAGCTCAGCTGTTGTCGCTGTCCTCATGTACAAGACCCTGAACCCGTGCCTGGGCATACACTCGTTCAGTGCACTCTTACTCCCTTTGCTATCTGTTGCCCTGTAAATTTTTGGTGTAGCTTCTTTTACTATAATTGTTTGCATCAGTTCACGTCAGATTGGTAGGCCTCGTGTTTCTCCCCTTGTGCTGCTTGGTCCCTTGGCTCGCGAGATCGAGCTTTTCTTGACTTCTGGCTGCTTGAATGTTTTCTAGGCGGGCAGCTGGTAGGCTGCTGCGCGTATTCCAGGGGCGGGGCTCGCACTCATCTTTTGGCTCTCGGACACAAGCAAGCGCCTTGTCTGCAAGCCAAGGTGGATCATCACTGACAACCGAAGCATCGTGGAAGGGCAGCAGCTGGCAAGGGCAGTCCGTGGCCAGGTGTGAGAGGAGCATGTGTGCATAGCTGGCCTCGGGCTCTCCGCAGCAGCAACACTGCGATCAGTAGGTTTTACAATCGTGTAAAAGTGCATGTCTTGCACTTATTTTGCGAGCGCATGCTTTTGCAGCAGCACGTTGCTGACAGGGCCTCCTGCTGCACTCATGCCTGCATGTACCCGCTCATCTTACAGTGTGCACCGGTATCAACTGCAGGTGTTATTCCTCTGGATCCTTCTGGGATGTGCCTCATCCCTCGCCCAGGCATGAGCTGTTCCTGGAGCTGCACACTGCCAAAGGCATGCTGCCCAACAGGGCAAACTTCAAGACGCAGTTTTCGCCTCACGGCGTGCAGCTGATGCCGCACAGGATGTCCAGGGAGTCACCATTCGACCCGCTGGCTGCGTATGAGGCAGCAGAGTGTGCAGCTGGCGAGGCCCATTTGGATGTGCCCATCATGGCAGACAGTGTCAAGCGCAAGAGGCGCATGAAGATCAAGAAGCACAAGGTGTGCTTACTGTATTGAGCAACTTGCGGGACGAAGTGCCCGTGCGCTTTGCCGGGCTTCACTTGCATGGGTTATCGTTGCTGCGTACTTTTGGCGTGTGTGTGTGCAAAGGGTTAAGCAGCAGGTGCCAGTGCTGCTGCTGTAGACTTGAAGCGGGTACTAACTCCCAGTCTAGCGGTGCGTGGCGGGCTGCGCTCCGTTACCATCATGACGCTGCAGTAGCCCCCCTCCCAGCTCCTCCCCCTTACACATGCAGCATGCATGCACATGGCCAAGGGCTCAGTGCACGCTAGTATACTGTGCTTGCCTACCACTCTTTCCTGCAAGCACAAAGTACCCCCGCTGCATTGCTACCACAATCGCCCACCAGCCAATGTGTTGTCTCTGCTATGGTGCTGCTGTGCCGCAGTTCAAGAAGCGCATGAAGAAGATGCGCCACCAGCTGCGGTGAATTGCCGCTCCCTCACCAGCTGGAACACCGATGTGACAGTTATGGCTGGAGCAAAGTTGCCAGAGCAGCAGCAGAGCAGCGCTGCGGGGCGGGAAGGTCCTGCTCAAACGTGCTGAGCCTGTGTATCATACTGGATGCAGGTGTCGGTGAATGCATGCGTGCGCTGGCAGTGCCTCATGCTGCACCCCCTGGTGTCTGGGTGTGCGACAGGCTGCTGCACAGCGCGTGCCAGCGCTAGCGTTCAAGCCAGCAGCACATGCAGTGCAGGATCAGGTCAGCCAGCAGCGGCGTGCTGCTTGGGTGCTGTGCAGCTTGCCTTGCGCCATTGCAGTTGCTGAGCAACCCGTGCAGTGCTGAGTGCATTGGGGATGCAGCAGTCAGAGGTTTGCCGGGTTGTACCCTCTGCTGACAGAAGGGAAGGAACAGCATCCCAAATGACTGTCTGCAGCCAGGCTGCATGCGATTTTGCAACTGCCAGCAGCCAGCAGCATCGATGCCTTGATTCGGCCTTGCATCGCACTGCTGGTGGTGGGTTCAGCAGGTGCATGGCAGCAGCTGCAGTGTGGTCACATGCGTGCTTTGCTGCGTGGGGCTGTTCACAAATATTTGCATCACAGTGTCGAGCGCCGGCATGGCCAGGCGCACAGGCCTCCAGGAGTGTACATTATTTCATGAGGGACATTGCAGCGGGCGCTTTTGTACCGGTGCATCAATGCATGCGGCGCCCTTCCATGCGGTTAGTCGCTGTTGTGCAGAGGACCAGCGGGCTGCTTCCGTGCATCCAGCTTTTCTGCTGCAGCTGGCTGATTTTGCAAGGCCGCGTGTTGGATGGGGCGGGACGACAGTCCTGACTTGTACAAACAGTATCAAAGTGGGGGGGAAAGGGCGTATATTCAGGTGTCACGGCGTGGGGATTGAGCAATTTGGGTGACCAGAGCAGGGGCGCTCCCCAGCTGCTGTCGCACTGCAGCCACCTGCTTGCGCTGCTGGTTTGGCTTCTGCTGTGTTTGATAACTGTAGGTTGATGTTCAGTTGAGCTGCGCATGGCAGGTGTGCTGTGTCGAGCAGGTTTGAAGGATGCAGTCCGGTGCTCTCCTGCACACCCGTGCGTGGTATAATGCCAGTGGGGTTTGTTGTGGGTGGCACTCAAATTTTGTGTGCAGGGGCATGCCAGGTTGTCTCATGTGATTGCCTGTAGGGTGCAGTTCACGGCGGCTGTCCAGGCTGGCTGTCAGGCGGCTAGAGCTGGCCAAGAGGCGTCCACCACCTGCTGATGCAGCCCTTAGATCGGCTGCGGATAGCGCAGCATGTTTGGCAGTGGCGTGATGGTAATGCTCTGTCCCTGCCCGTGGTGTTTTTTCGCACTCTTGGTCAGGTGACGATGGTGCTGCACTTGCGTTGCGGTACGGCAGCTTGTGCGTGCCCTGCATGCAACCATGCACATGTGAAGCAGTCCTGCACAGTTGCTGTGCTGGGTGTTGTATCAAGGCGCCTGTCTGGGCCCGTTGTGTCCACAGTCGATTAGGCAGCAGTTTTGTTTGCTGCACTTTGTTCGGCGTTGCCGCGGCGGCCGGGGTTGTGCAGGGAGCACGTACTTTTACGTGGTGGTGAGGGCTACAGGCTGGCTGTGGATGCGAGGGTGAGACGTGCGCAGATCGCTTGGCAGACGGGTTTGGCTGCTGGTAGGAACTGGTGGCGTGAGCATGTGCTGCAGGTGCTGGTGCTGTGAGCCATGCCAGCAGCTGCTTTGGCAGTTGGTGGGTCCATGTGTGTGGTTGATTGTTATGTCACTGTTAGTGACTGTGCAGCATCAGCACGGATCCAGTGTAACCTTTTGTTGCATTTTGGCAGGCAGCAGCCGCGGTGGCAGCAAGTTCCTGTGCCGTGAGGCTGTGCTCGTCATTTGGACAGCACGTGCCACACAATGCAGCAACGCCTGGCAAGCATCTCAGCAAGCACATGCCTCTCCTTGCTTTCCCAGCAGGGATTCTGTTGTGTGCAAAGCCAGAGTACCCAAAGGCAACACTTCAGGCCAATGCCTGCATTGATGGGCAATGCGTTTTTCCAGATTCTTGAGGCAGGTGCCACCCCTTAGCCTCAGCAGCCAATGAGCCTGTCATTGGCTCGAAGAACAGCCGATGTTCCTGTAGTATCACATCCAAACTGTGATTGTCGCGACTGGCTGTGACATCAGCGGCATCTCAGCCTACATCATGATATTCACTTGATGCTTGCCTGCAAACAGAGTATTGCGCAACATGTGTCAAATGGAAGGCAATGTGATGGCATTCAATACGCTCTGCCATCCGCTTGCTTCCAGTCTGCTACACCCCACCAACACCACCCAGCAGGGCTTGCAACCACCAGTTGGAGCTTTCGACCACTACAATCAAAAGGCCTTGGCCATTATCGACCAGGTGGCACGCAGTTGGTCTGTTATGGAACGCAGGTGCATCTTGGCGGGAGATCTGGCATAAATAACCGCTGCTTAGCGGCTGATACATCGACCAACCGGTGGAAGCACATCCCCATAATCGTAGACATGGAGCCTTCAGCTCCTGACTGTCGACCCATGATGCGGTTGCGAGCCCTGCACCCAGCAAAGGTTTCACCTCTGACGTGTGTGACTCGAATGACAACCAAGTGATGAAGAAGAAGTATGCCGTTCGGGGCGTGGCCTGTAACCTCAATTTGGGAGGGTCTCCTGGTTCAGCATTGAGGAGGGAGGGAGAGAGAGCGTCTCCTGGCCCAGCATTGGCTGCATATGCAGACGTTGAGGACCGTCCCTGCATGCTGTGACAGCACATGCACGCCATGCCTTTGAAAAGAGTACCCCACATGCTACCACCCTCCCGCTGATGTGCATGAACCTGGAGCCCTTGAGTCACAATTCATGTTTTATGCTGCAGTGCATAGTGCACAGTGCTCAGCAAACTTTACTTGCTGTGCAGTAGACTACAGGCCAAATGCACAAGCAGCAAAAGCATGCAGTTGCAAAGCAGAAGGCAAGGAGACACAGCAAACGTCAGCCGTCTATGTATGACCTGGGCCATGTTGTATAGACTGCTTTGCACCACGCCACAGGTTGTCACTGCCCTCGAGGGTTCTTGCACACCAGCAACTGGCTTCTGAGACTAAGCCCCCATGGAGCTTTTACACCGCCAGCTAGCTCAGGCTGCCGCAGCACTAACAAGTCGTTGCTGTTACTCATACAGAGCAGCTACATGGAGCAAACCTGTGCACTACATGCCGTGAGGGGTGATCATCCAAGCATGGCAGCATAACCTGTACAATAATAAAAGGTTTTCCTCGTCTCTGTTCTTGCCATCAAGGGAGAAGAAGAGGGGTTGCAGAGCGGCCTGGGCTGTGGCAAGTGATATTGTGGTGCCTGTGCTGGTGGAGCAGGTGGCGGTACGTGCGGCACTTGGTGCTTTTTGGGATGCGCTTGCTGATTTTGCTGCTACGGCCAGAGTGCCGCGGCGGTACAAGAACCAGCTGTTGACCCGGCAGCCGTTTACCTCCTGGCCACTGTGTTGCGGGGTAATGATCTGCGTGTGGTACAGCGGTAATAGCCACCATTCTGCATGTATTTATGCCCGTTTGCTTTCTGTCAAGCCTGAGACTGATGGTCCTGCGCTGCAGGAGCTGTAAGGTTTGTGGTGCGGCTGCTGCAGTATGCAGTTGCATTGCCCCTGCAGCAGCTGCCAGGTACTCTGCTCCTTCCCCCCCTTGTCTGCTGCCTCGGACCAAGGTATTGACCTTTACTGGCCAACTTTGTCCGACTGACTGTTCAGGGCCATTATCTGTTGTTGTAGCGGTCTTCTAGCAGAGCTGTTCACGCTCACAACAGTCGAAGGTTCATCCATTTAAGCAGAACACACGCTTGTGCTCGCAGCAGCGTATGTACAGCCCGGGCAGGCAGCCATGGGCATCCACAGCAGCAGCAGCAGCAGCAGCAGCAGCAGCAGCAGCAGGAGTTCCACATGCCGAGATCATCTCATGCAGCAAGACCCTGCACACGATGCAGGTGACAAAGCCGCCAAGGTATGAGGATTCCTTTCCGGAATGCCGGGGCTTGGATCCGCCATGTGTGTGCAAATCACCCTGTTAGGTGAGGATCACACATGTAGCAGATGCACTATGGAGTAAATGCTGGGACATGGCGCCCAAATGTGGCCCTCTGAAACTCAATCTACTGGAAGCAGCAGAAGCGGCAGCCACCTCTTGCACCTTCAGGCTGCCGTGCAGTAGTACGTCGTGCATGCCAGCTGCACACAAGCAGCGTCGTGATTTCCAGACGTGCTTGTCAGCAGCAGCTGCTTGCACATTTTACTTGCACCGCTATGAGACAATCTGCCTGCTTCTTGGCTTGTGCAATTTGCTGCTCGATTGCAAACAACAGAGTCTGCCGCACACACCCCACGCAGTGCAGTCAGGACGCTGTACCACAAAACCATATGTACTGAGCTCCTTATGTTGAACAGTGGTGCCTTTCGGTGAGTTGCGTGCCATGGTGTTGGCTTGCTCTGCTGACTGATTGCTGCATTGCTTACCACTTTCGGTGCGTGTCAAGCTACAATGATGCAACAGCTTACTTACATCACTGAGTTAACCTGGTGCTTGGTACGTGCAAGTTCAGCGTCAAGTGCAGCTGGCATGCGCAGCAGAGCTTGCTTGAGGGTGTGGCGTGGGATGGGGTGACGCAGTTGTTGCACTCAGTGCTGTGGTGTTCAGCACACATCAATGTGACGTGCTGCATAGTGCTTCTCTGCGCGCCACAACAAACTTTGAACGGGCACAAAAAAGGCAATGTTTGCTCTCTGACAGCTGTTCTGCATGCCTGCTACCTCTGGGGTGTTGCTGCCTGCTGCAGACGTGTGTACCCTTCCCGTGCACCATCACAGATTTGGATACGTGTATTTCAACCTGTCAGCTCCTCTATACCATGTCACACTGCCTAGTTGTCATCTAATGGCCACCTGGTTCTGCGTCCACTGATGTTTTTGATTGGGGTCAACACAGTCTGCACAGAGGTGAGCAGGAAGACCACGCGTTCCAGGCCCCATCACATGCGGTTGTGTGGTGTGCAGAGGGTTGACGGCAAGTTGGCAATCATGGGCAAGCATGGCGGAGGTGGTGATTTCTGCCAGGTTCTGTTACTTCCCCTCCCATCACCATTACTGCTGAGCCACTGACAAGGCAACCAACCACTGCTTGCTGGCCGGCTGCGAGCAGAGCAGCACAAACTTCTTAATTTGAGTACAGCAGCTACTGACGACAGAACTGCCTTCTTACGTTGTCACCTGCACTGCCTGCAGGCCGACACAGAACCAGCTGGGGTTTACACCATGAAGGACAGGCGGCTGCAGCCTGCCCTGCTAGAGCAACCTCTTGCTGCCAGGGCTTGCTGTCAGTTCAGATCATCATCAACATATTACCCATTCAAGCCATAGCATCAGCGCCATCGGCCCCGCGCCCCACCGGGGCGGAAAGCAGTTCAGATGCGGTGAACACAAGTGAAGGCAGTTCAGATGTGGTGAACACAAAGCAGTTCAGATGTGGTGAACACAAGATGGGCGTCACTTCTGTTGTGGAACGCCAGCAGACACTGAAGGCTGGTGTTTAGTTGGTGTAGCGACCACGCATCCGTTGCCGTTTTGTTCTGGTCACCACAGCTGCTGCACGGTTTAGTGCACTTGTGTTGCAGTGTTGTCTGTTGTTCGCATTGATGCCTCAAACAGGTTGTTGAGAGGGCAACTAGCATGCTGCTTTGGACATTGTAGCAGCGCAAATTTCCTGGATTGGAGTGGTGGTTCTTCTTCACACGGCAAAGTATCTGTGGAACTGCAGCTGGTGGATGGAGTGCAGAGGTGTGGTGGTTAGGAGCAACGGAAGTGCAAGTACAAGTGTTGTGGCAGCAGCTGGTTCTGTTCAGTATCGGTTGTTTTCCACATCTTGGTACATGGGGGCTTTGCTGTTTTGTCTTGCAGCAAGGTGCTGCTAGGTCACAGTGCTGCTGCTGTGCACATCCTTCCAACATCATGATGATGTTGCATAATACGTGTGTGCTTCACATGGCAAAGCAGGTGTGGTTTGGTTGCTGGCATGATAGGTGGGACTGGTTGGTTTGTATCAAGGTTTGGTGCGACAGAGTGGTTAGAGTGCAGTGAGGATAGGGCAGCCTTACACTACAAGCAGCAACCTGCTGACACTGGCAGCAGCTGCTTGCAGCAGCATGGGTGTTGTGACCATGCTGCTATGCTGTATAGTTGGCCTGCACGGGGCACGCAAGTTAAATATTCATACTGTTCAGCCCAGGCAGTTGCATTTCAGCCCAAGCATGGCTGTGTTGCCTGAACACATATGATGCCGTGCTACTCATCCATCAAGCTAGGTTCACGTGGTGCAGTCGGCATCAAACAAACAGAGGATGATTCAAAAGGACAGCAGCACCGCAGCCAGCGGTACTGGTCAGGCCAGCTGCCTAACGAACCTCAGACTACAGCATACCTGATATGGGACAACACTCTGACAACACACTCGCTGTACAATGAACCGCCATCTCCCAGTAGCCTGCCAAGCTGTTGCAGTTGGTTCTTGTGCTTTGATGCTTCACATCATGCAAGTATGGACTGAAATGCTCAGCAGGGAGTGTGCCTGCTGTGAGCCTTGACCATTACAACCAAACTCTGCCAGTGTCACCACACCAAAGTGGTCCCTCTTCTTCTAGTGGCGCCTGCTACCGGTAGCACAGGTACTTGTGCTGGCAGCACAGGACGCATCAGGTGAAATGGTAAAGCCATGAGGTAAAACACACCTGCGGCAGTTGGGAGATACTTTGACAGCACAGAGCTCAGTCCCCAGAAGCTTCAACACAGCAAGTACTCAGCAGATGTTGTACACCAGCACGCACGCCTCCGACGGCTTGCATGACAGCCTGTACAACCCAAAAGCCGATTGCCAGACATTGGCATAAAATTGTAACAGGAGCCTCTTGAGTGCCCTGAGGGCGCCACTCAGATAGCATGAAACCCAGCCACACATGACGGTGTTTTGAGCGTCATAAGGTCATAGCTGTCACCATCATGCGGCACGCGCAAAGGTGTCACCATGATAGCGCGCGCAAAGGTATGTGACGTCACACATGTTGCTTTGGGCAAGCCTGTCAACCCTCCGGTATTGCCGCTGAACCACATGATCCAAATGCAAGCGCCAGCACTAAAAATAAGCCTTATAAGGCGTTTATGTCAGGAGCCGTGGCTCACCAGGGTGGAGGGTGGGTGCAGCTTCTGCAGGGTTCTGAGGAGGCTCTATGCTTACTTAGTCCTAGTGTGTCGCCATGGTCGGCCTCTTCCTGGCTGCTGCCCTCCTGGGCAGCAGCCTGTCAGCCGATTTAAATAATAGATTGGCTGGTTGCTCGCTAGGTCTGTGTTAGCAGCGGATGGGCCCGGACCCGGTTCGGGGCTGCGGGTCGACTCGCTTGATTACACAGATATTTTCATCAAGGCCAATCAGATACCCTTCACGTCATGTACCAAGGTCTGGGCGTCGTCACCCGCGCGGATGAGGGTGCTGGTGCTTGCGGAGCTTCTCCCCTGTTTGGCTACGGTCATCCTCCAGTTACGTGAGGCCTCACGTCAGAGCTTTACGCGAAGATTTCGGTGAAGCTGGAGTGCTGGCGTTAGGGCTGGAGCAGCAGTGCAGCTGAGGGCTGTTGGGCAGTGTGCTTTGGCGTACATCAGACATCCTTCGGGGCCCTTTGTTTTATGAAGCCCCTGACTGTGTTGGGTAATGCAGTTACGTGGCAAGGATCCCTCAGCAGCATGTCTTGATGCATCACGTGGTAAGGCTCTGCTGTAAACCAGTGTTGGTTTGCAGCATGGTGGCCTTCACTCAGTGGGTGCAAGCAGAAACTTAGTGCCGGCTGGGACGGTAGCACTGGAGACGTGGCTCTTGTCCACTATGTACCTTTCAGGCCGGCCTCGTGGGTGCATAAGGCAGTAGCTACTGGTGGGCGTTGGAGCACGATCTATTTCGTTGGCCTTAGGCCTTTGCTTTCTGTGGGCTTCCTAGCGTGGAAGTCAGCACAGCTGGTCTCCGTGGCCAATTCTTGCACTGGTTGATGGGTTGATGCATATGGTCTTGTTTCAGCGGGGCGCTTTAGCGCATACTCCCTCATAGCATTGGGTATGCATTGCCATTTGGTTTTGATGTGGCAGCATGTGTTTGGTGATGTTTGGGTTGTCATTCTGATGCCAAGGCGACACTACATAAATAAGCCTTATAAGGCGTTTATGTCAGGAGCCGTGGCTCACCAGGGTGGAGGGTGGGTGCAGCTTCTGCAGGGTTCTGAGGAGGCTCTATGCTTACTTAGTCCTAGTGTGTCGCCATGGTCGGCCTCTTCCTGGCTGCTGCCCTCCTGGGCAGCAGCCTGTCAGCCGATTTACCCGCCCGCCCACCCATCTTCCTGGCTGCTGTTGGGGGTTGTGGTTTTGGTGTTGGGTTGTGTTTTTTGGTCTGGGAAGTGAATGTCTAGCGGTGTAACTTTTTGTAAACCAGTGTTGGTTTGCAGCATGGTGGCCTTCACTCAGTGGGTGCAAGCAGAAACTTAGTGCCGGCTGGGACGGTAGCACTGGAGACGTGGCTCTTGTCCACTATGTACCTTTCAGGCCGGCCTCGTGGGTGCATAAGGCAGTAGCTACTGGTGGGCGTTGGAGCACGATCTATTTCGTTGGCCTTAGGCCTTTGCTTTCTGTGGGCTTCCTAGCGTGGAAGTCAGCACAGCTGGTCTCCGTGGCCAATTCTTGCACTGGTTGATGGGTTGATGCATATGGTCTTGTTTCAGCGGGGCGCTTTAGCGCATACTCCCTCATAGCATTGGGTATGCATTGCCATTTGGTTTTGATGTGGCAGCATGTGTTTGGTGATGTTTGGGTTGTCATTCTGATGCCAAGGCGACACTACATAAAAACATATGCAATTAGTTGATCATAATTAGTGAACTCGTTAAGCACCTGCTGCGGGAACATAATAAGCACAACACGGCATTGAATGCCAGCTAAAACCAGCTGTGACGGTCAAGCAATACACAGTGATATGGAAGTGAGTGCCAAAACGCCCACAACACGATTTCCGTGTCGCATGACTGCAACTTGCAGTGCACTTGAAGTGCATGGAGCGCCAAAAGAGAACGTAATAAGATAAAAGATTGTAATAAGAACTGGCCTGGTCATATGCTACAGAGCAAAGAACGATAAGCACTACAGTCAACTACCTATACATCGAGCTGCAGCAGCGATCATGGACTGCTTGCGCTCCGTCTGCGTGCAACAGACAGCCTTGGCAGCCGCGTGCTGCTCAGCGTCAGCCCCGCCTTGCGCACAGCAGCCACGGTGAACACGCACGAGTTGCTGCGACTGGGCAGGGGCGGCGACGCAGATGTAAAGGTGCCAATGAGGCTGCTGGCACGCCGAGTTGCCCCCCTGACTGTTGTGACGTAGCTGGCAACAGCAGGCGCACAGCTCCACCTGCCAACCACGGCCGCCCCACCGACCGGCGTCCCGTCTGTCAGCGTGACCGACACAACTGCTGAGCAGACGTACGCTGCGAGTGTGGGGCTGTAGGTTGAGGTGACCTTCAGCGAGACGTCCATGGTGTTCTGTGGGATCTCCGGGCTGGGGGATGGGCTGGGGGATGGGCTGGGGGACGGGCTTGGCGGTTTAGGGTCTGTCCACACTGGCTGGCCTCCGTCTGCTGGGTAGGTGAGGGACAGTGCAAAACGCCCGAGGGACCCTGCAGCGCGGAAAGCGACAACAGCAGGGCAAGACGGCAGTCAGAACATGATCAGGATCACGAAAAAGGGCTGCAACATGTCGTCTCTGTGGAACAGGGGGATTGACTTAGGCCCGGACAGTGTACGCAGGGCAAGCTGGGCGGACGCTGCAATGCAAAAAATAACATACACAGCTCGACAAGGTGACCCACACAATAGGCTGCAGTAATGCTGCATGCTCACCGTAATCTGAGTAGCCTGTTGTGTTGGGATCGCCCGAACCAGCGCCAGCTACTGCCACGTAATACACGCCGCCAGCTGGCAGCGTAACTACTGACTCAGCCACCTCCAAGACCGCTGCATTGATTGTGGTTGGTGATTTGCCGGTAGCAATGACAGCACCATTCGAGTCAAACAGCGTCACCAGCATATCCAGGTCTGCACGATTGTCCAAGCCTCCCAATGCATTGGCAAAGCTGGGCGTCAGCTGCGCCTTGAATGATGCGCTGCCAGCAGAAGATGCCTGGAACTTGAAGAATTCGCGCACACCGGCTTTTGCAACTACGCCGTATGCAACCGAGCTGGCTGTGGTTCCCTGGACGGTGGCTGCCAGGGCTGTGGCTGTGGCAATGCTGTCACCGTTGACCTTGGGCGCATAGCCCAGCTTCTCAGCAATGATGGCGACGTCGTCTTGCAGCTGCAGGATTAAACACAGCAAACGCCTCAGTGCTTTGCCCATCCAACAAACACAAACACAAGATCCCAAACACGCACAAGCGGCAGCACACAAGCACCCACGTTGTGCAGCAGGTTTCCAGCAGCAGGGCGGCACAATGCTGTGCAGGAGTATGACAGTTGATGGCTAGCTGCAGCTGCCATCCTGCACACCAGCTTGGTTGACCACTGCTTGCCGCACCTGGTTGGCTCCTGGGTACTCGCCCTTGCTGAATTGGGTGAGGGGCTTGTAGTAGCCGATGCCCTGCAACGACAGCAGCAGCAGGAGCAGCAGGTTTGTCAGCAGCTGCAGCAAAGCAGGTGCTCTTGTTTTCACACATGCAGCTGAGGCAAGTGACAGCACCAATCAATCAATCAATTACACGTTTTTCTAGCAAGAGTGACAACCCAAAAGAAAGGGGAGCCGCTCCCAAACCACCTGCAGCGGTTCCTAACCGGTGGGCGCAGGCCCACAAGTTAGGGCCAGATACGGCCAAAACCTTGAACGCAAGAGCGCTCGCTTGACAGATCTCTCATGCAATGATCAAACCCAAACCCTAATCACTGATGGCCCTGAGCTGGACCACAGCGTCAGTGCACTCCCGCGTGGGATGAAACCTCCCACAAGGGCACTGCCAGCCCACACCAGCAATCATAAACGGCTCACTAGAAACCGGATACATCTGCTGTAGGCGTTGCTGTCTCATGAGTGACTGCTGCTGCCTGTAGTGGGAGGAGGAACGGGAGAACCGCAGGGGAGCCCCTACGGCCTCAGGGTGTGTAACCCTGTAGACCATAGAACGCCATGCGCCCCTCATAAGACAGTAACCACGCAGGTCATCCATCTGATGAAGGAGTCCCAGCCGCTGCAAGTCGCTGTATACACAATCCTGCCACCGAACTGGAGGCCGGCCCCTAGGCCGCTTCGTAACTCCATGCAATGAAGAAAACAAAGCAACTTGGGGGATCCTGCCCTCATCCATGCGCACAACATGCCCCAGCCACCTCAGGCGAGCCGCTGCAAGGTGTTCTGCAAGGCTAACTGTGCCACACTGCTTCCTGATATTCACCAGACGGTGTCTATCAGAGAGCCGCACGTGTAACAGCTGCCGCAAGCACCAACAACAACCATTTTCAGGCAGCAAGGCTGTGCATGAGCGATTGCACAGCTGGACTGCTCCAGCCCATTTCAGGCTAGCAACAACCGCACTCATGCACCGGTGAGCACCTCACCATGATGGGTGCCCAGATGCCATGCCCCTGATAGTAGGGTGAGCTCTGGTCTCCATCGTGGTACAAGCCCATGTTGTGGCCAATCTCATGGGAAACGGCCTCCCACATGTACTGCAGCAGCAGCAGCAGCAGCAGCAGCATGCGTGTCAGCACCTTGCGTGACGCCTAACATTGCTGTCAAGCAAGCGCTGGACAGCAATTTGAAGTGTGGGGCAGCATCCTGATCATCATGCTGTCCGTTTGGATGGTCGGCAAGACCAAAAGAGATAGGAGCATGGTAGCACGCAGCTGCAGCAACATGCAGCTGGCAACTCTGTCCGGCAGGCAGGCATGGCCTGCTGCTGCTGCTGCTGCACACCTGGCAGCACGGGGCGCACTTGGCGTGGCTCACCTTGGGGTGGTTTGGCCCCAGCATCTTGGGGAAGATGAACACTGGGTTGTAGGTCAGGCTGTCCCTGCCGTACACGCCCACGTAGCTCAGGCCGCCAGGTGAGCCGTACCAGGCTCCGTCACCGCCGATGATCACGCGCACGTAGGTGGACGGGGGCCCCGTGGGAGGGATGGTCGTGACGTCTGCGTCAAAGGGGCTGTAGTCTTCGCTGACTGCGCGCCACACCGCGACGATGTCTGTGCGCTCCTGGCTGCAGGGCGGGGCCCAACACAGATGGGGCGCACGGTGCGTGTTCAGTGCCTGTCTGGGTTGAGGTTTTGCTGATCGGGCAATCATGAGCAGGCAGTGTAATATACAGCAGCCTGTCTTGATGCTGCATGCTGGCATGAGCAGAGGCGAAGCGTGGATGGGCAGATGCAAGCTGACATGTCCATGATGGCGTGCACATGCAGCAGATTGCGGCAGGCCAACGGATCAGCTGGTCAGCACTCACGTGTTGAAGGTGGTGGTGTCGTCGTCCCTGCTGTATGGGGGCGTGGTGATGTTTGGTGCGAATGCGTTCCATGCAGTGTCTACAAGGACGCTGCCTTTGAAGTCCAACCAGCTGCAGGGCCATGCAGCAAGGCGACGCTGTTGTCAGCGGTGACATGTTGTGCAGGTGAGGCAGCCTCAGCAGCGCTGCCCTATCAGGCGGCTCCTGTGCTGTCACATGCAGCCCAGTAAGGCGGCACAGCACTTTGTTGAGCTGCGTGAATGTGCAGTGCAGCACGGCAGCAATTATGCAAGCCTGCAAAGCCCTGTGGCAGCAAGCTGCTGGCCTGATTTTTACTCACATCTTGTTCTTTGAAGCAGGGCGTGATGACAGTGCAAAGGCCTGGTCAGCGAGGGGGTCTGGTGCAGTCACTGTCAAGTCGGCTTGAGCAATGCTGACAGTGGCTGATGCATCGGGGGTCTTTGGGGGCAGCATGCTGCGGCACTCAAACACAAGCGCCTCAGCAACTAGATGAACTCCCTGCAGCAACAGTATGATCGGCAGGTTGGTGAGGTGTGCTGTGACAAGGCGCGTGGCCCACGTGACGGTCAAACACGCATCACAGTACTGACGAACATGCCCCCTAGTGGCTTGCTTCATGCCTGAAGTTCCACATCAGCAGATATATTAGTAAGCGCATCCCAAGGTCTCTGCTGCTTCCAGTTGCTTTGGTTCTTGCGCTGATCAACATGTCCACTGAGCAGGCGCCAAGGCAGCAAGCAGGCAGCAGGCAGCACTGCACCTACCAGGTCATCGTCATCTTTGAGCCGAGCGATAAGCTGGCTTTGGGTTCCTTTAAAACCACTCTTGCGTATCGATTGCTGCAGCGCGTCGGCGTACTTCGCCTCCACCTGCTGTGCGGTGACCTCGTCACCGCTGCTGCTGCTGGCGGGCCCGAAATGGAAGCCCTTGAGAACTCCGGGCCTTGCAATAGGTTTCGTCTCTGACTTCCCGTGGCTGTGATCATGTGCTGTTGAACACCCCAGCACCAAAGCTAGTGCTAAAACGACCAGTGGAAACGCAGATCTGCTCATACTGGCTGCCTAAATGCTGGTGGGTGTGTTTTAAATGCACGGTCAAATACTATTAAGTGGGCTAGGCACACGGTACGTATATATAAAGCAAGTTTGAATGGCCTAAACAGCAGTGGTGCGTAACTGTAAAGACATGAAACAATACATAGAAAAAATCTTTTTCTGTCAGGTATATATTGGACCGGCTGCAGCCGTGAAACGTTGTGCAGTCATTTCGAGTGAACCCGGTGGATGACCACCACTTGCTTGTACAGGACGTAACCATGGTAGAACTCTGCGGCAACCAGTCCTACTACCAAAAATAGCGAAACAACGCTTTGGTCAATGGCGTATCAAGCCGGTGCATACCTCGGAAGCACTTTTTTCACTGCTCAGTTCGCAGCGAACATCTTACACGTTGGTCTGGTCAGAAGTACGAAGTTCAATGGGGTCATGAATAGACAATATTAACTAGTCGAAACCGTAACTCTAAACAGGGATGCAGCTGCGATATTATAGTAGTGCCCGTCACGACGGCTATATATAAAACTTCCTTGACCTTCTGGCACTAGACAGGCGTCAACCTCCACACACCGGTACAATTTTTGCAGAGGGCTTTGTGTTCAATAAGTGTCTGCCACCACCACGGCGCTGCGACCCTCCTTTGAAGGGGGCGCCCCTTCACCCGAAAGTTACAGAGCTAGTTGTCGAGTACCTAACCGGCGGTCACTACGTTTTGAGCCACCTTGGTTCGTCAATGATCAGACACTAAGATAGCACCAATAGCCTGTCGTACTGCTCAACCTTTCAATCTCCTATGTTTACGTATAATATAATCGTTGCCCAGTTTTTTGGGTCTGGTCCACTCTGTAGCGGAGTGCTCAAGTGGTTGTGCATATGCTGCACCTGGAAAGACGGGTCACATTCACTGCAGATTCATTGCACAACATTGCATCACGTCCGCTCAGGTCTGAACTTGAACTCTGCGTTTAACCAACATGCAGCCGTGGTACACCTTTCAACAGTCACTGTGCTAGTGACTGTAGTACCAGTACTGCAGTACTCCACCAGCTGGTGGTGAGCTGCGGAGTGTGCCACTCAACGCAAAGTGCCACATCTGAGATTCACTGCAGCACCTGTATCTGCACTGGCTGCAAATGGCAGGCTGCATTACCATTTCCTGCTGCTGTTGCAGTCACAGTTGGGATGTTACACGACGGGAACATCGCCTGTTTTCGAGCCACTGCTGCAGCTGCTCAGCAGCCTGCTTTGTAAGGGCTGCTGCCGTGTGCAGGCCGGGTTGGCCTGCCTCCCTCGTGCCTGCAACTGGATCACTCCATCTCCATCTCCTGCAGCTGCCGGCACATAATAAGTCGCTGCTGATGCTACGGCGCTACTACTGCTGTAACTGCCCCTGCCTACTGCCCTGCTGGTGCAGCTGCTGCACATTGGCCACACCTGCTGCTGCTGCTGCTGCCGCTGCTGCTGCTGCTGCAATCACTGGCTCCTCTGCTGCTGGCTCCGCTGCAGCTGCCTTTTCCTCAAGTTTCGCATGTTCATGCATATCATGGGCAACCCCTACCACTGTTAGCCTGCACACGTGTGAATGCAGGTGCTGGGGACACTGTCAAACCAGTGAACGTGCCGTGGCAGGCAGCAACCTGCTGGTCTCAGGCCAGCTGCAGGATATGCTCACACGCATGCAGAACACAACAAACAACAGCTATCAGCCAGCGCCTGCCCTCCTTGCCATCCAACCATCACCACCACGTGGTGCACCACCGTGATGGCCGCCAGCTGCACACAGCTCTGCACCCCTCAGCAACACCGACCACTGTCAGCACCAGCATCATCACCGCCCCTGCCATTCTTGGCTGCATCTGCCTCTTCTATCTCTTTCACCACCCTGCCAGCTTCATCCAAGTCCGCATAACACGTAAGCTCCACGCCCAACTGGCTCTCCTGCTGGTGGACGACGCCAGCAGCCTCACTCAGACTGCCGAGCTGCTGCCGCCAGGCCGCAAGGTTGTCCGGGCTGACATCAAGGCCTGCTGCTGCAGGAATGCCCAGGCGCTGCGCCATAGCAGCCGCCTCGAGCTGCTTCAGCAGCTCCTGCAGCACAAGGCGGCAGCGCATTATGACGTTGGCAACTGTAGGAACATGTTGTGTGTAACAAGGTGCATGTGCACCATACATGCCGCTGCCTGTGCTCCCAGGAGCCCGCCCTGGTGTATGTGTGTATACGAAGTCAACCTGAGCTGGCAGCAGCAGCCGTTGGTGCGTATGATGTTCTAGACATGCCTGCCAAATCACCAACACTCAGCAGAAACCGCACCCACTTACTGCTGCACACCTTGATGCATGCGCACAGGGCCGTGTGCTGCTGAGCTGTTGACGCCAGCTGTGCAGCAGGCGCTGCAGGTGAACGCAACCGGCCGACAGAACAGCACAGACACCTCGCCACTGCCGCGTCATGCGACACAGGGACAATCCGAGAGAGCGCCCGCCAGCCGCGCACCTGCACGCGCCTGAGCAGATCCTTCGCCTGCCTATCCAGCAGCGCCACCATGCCAGCCTGCCGGCTGTCCAGGAAAGCCACGGCAGCGGTCAGTGCGCGAGTGAAGCCGCGCAGCGCCTCCCGCAGGTCGTCCAGCTGCATCTGCGCCACCACGGCACAGCAGCAGACGCATGTCGACCGCAGGAGTGCGGCAGGCCAGCAGGCAGGACTGACCGACCGTACATGAATGGAAGGCTCAACCAGCGCCAGCACCGCAACACCCCGGGCAGTTCACCTGGCTGCATTTGCGGCACACAGCACAGCACAGCACAGCACAGCACAGCACAGCACAGCACAGCACAGCACACCACAGCACACCATACAGCGGCACAGCGCGTCAGCAGGCAAGGCTAGCAGGGCTGCCTGCAGGTCGTGCAGTCGCCACCAGCAGCACAGCACAGCACAGCCCGCACGTGAGGCGACACCGCGGCACATCTGCCGGCCAGTGCATGCCGCAGGTCACGCAGCTGCCCCTGGTGAGCCGGCACAAAACAGCGCTGCATCGGCAGCATGCGGCAGGGGGCTAGGGGAGAGCCAGGCGTGCTTGTCCTTGCTGCAGCCGCCTGACGTGCCACCGGCCCGCCCCTCCTTCCTCTCCGCCAGCAGCACAGCTGGCTCCGCACCTGGTCCGTGTGTGGCAGCCGCCCGCCCCAGCTGCTGGCGGTGGCGAGCAGGCCCTGCGCCTGAGCGGGTCGCAGCCCCGCCACGCGCTCGCGCGCATGCTGCACCCCCTGCACCCGCAGCCTGAAGGCGATGAACTTGGCCAGCTTGGAGGGCTGTGCAGCAAGCTCCCTGCGCACACGCACACGCACCCAGCAGGGTGTGTTGCTTGCCGCTGCGCCTGCGCTGCCCTGCTGCGGCCCTGTCGGCCGCATCCACAGCGCAAACTGGT
The DNA here is from genome assembly GCA_014080715.1 of Scenedesmus sp. NREL 46B-D3. Lineage (NCBI taxonomy): Eukaryota > Viridiplantae > Chlorophyta > Chlorophyceae > Sphaeropleales > Scenedesmaceae > Scenedesmus > Scenedesmus sp. NREL 46B-D3. Next base: position 34,461 of record JACERP010000395.1, on the reverse strand, counting down.
GCCATGCCGCTCATGCCGCTCACGGCAACTGAGGGTGATGTGTTGCTGACGCAGCAGCGCGCACCTGGTAAGGGCCTGCAGCTCCGCAGTGGCTGCCTGGCACTCCTTGCGCGCTGCACTGACCAGCATCATGGCGATGGTGGCCTGTGCAGCAGCCAGCTTGCTCATGCAGGTGGTTTTGAGGAAGCTGGTCTGCAGCTGCAGCAGGCCCACACTCTGACAGTCACACACTACCTGCAGCTGCGCCTGCCACTCCCTGCAGCAGCAGCAGCAGCAGCAGCAGCAGCAGCAGCAGCAGCAATCAACGTGTCAGCTGTTAATTTAAACCAGCCAGCTTCAGCAGCACTGACGTGCAAATGCACAGCTCGCTGCTGTTGCTCTCATTGAATGCCACACAACGCGTCTGGACGGGCAAGCACGGCATGGCATCCACTCCATCGGCAGCGCGCTGCAAACAGCAGACTCATCTGCCCCATCATATGCACTGCCAGACATGCATCGTACAGTGCGGATGGCAAGCTGCAGCTCGCTGCAGCCACACCCATGCCTGACCTACTTGAGCAGCAGCGTATCCCTGCGCAGCTGTGCCACTGTGTGCTGCTTGGCCTTGTAGGCGGCCGCGTCCCACACGTGCATGAACCGCAGCAGCACCGCCAGCTCCGCCAGCGCGTCCGTCACCACAGAAGCCTCCCGGTAGCTGCGCATGACCTGCCGGCAGCAGCACAGCACGCCGCACGATGAGCGCCAGCACAGGCCCCGCATGCCCCGCAGCAGTGTAACGCACGCACGCACGCCGCCGCACGCCGCACGCACGCCCGCCGCCGCACGCCGCACCGCACGCCACGCACGCACGCACGCACGCACGCACGCACGCACGCACGCACGCCCACGCACGCACGCACGCACGCACGCACGCACGCACCACGCACGCACGCACGCACGCACGCACGCACGCACGCACGCACGCACGCACGCACGCACGCACGCACGCACGCACGCACGCACGCACCGCACGCACGCACGCACGCACGCACGCACGCACGCACGCACCACGCACGCACGCACGCACCACGCACGCACCACCACGCACCACGCACGCACCACGCACAGCGCACACATACAAGCAAGATGCGTCACCGCGGCTATGCGTACACATGGCTGCGCTGTGCCGAAGGTCAGCAGCAGCCTGGAGCTGCAGGCGCCGCAGCCCATGCCCCGCAGCTGCATGCAGCGCCGCTGCCTACCTGTTGATCCATCGCCCTCCTGAGGTTGGCCAAGTTCTGGTCCCCGACCATCATCAGCAGCAGCTGCCCACCCTCGGCGCTCTGCCCGTCCTCATCCTGACCTGCCAGCCACTTTGACAACGGCACATGCACGGCGCCGGGCAGGCTGACTGGCACGCCATTCACCACGATTGACAGCCCTGCGCCGCCGCCTGCAAGCGCGCCAGCCTGCAGCAAACCGCCGCTGCCGCCGGCAAACCCGTGCGCTGCTGCGGCAGCTGCTGAGGCGCTGGCGAGGGAGCAGCCTGCGCCGCCGCCGCACGACGAGAGCTGCACGCGTGCAGCGATGCCTGTGCTGATGACGCTGCTGCTGCGCACGGGGTCCTCCAGCAGCGCTGCCAGCGAGGGGTGGCGCAGCGGGCGCGGCGCTGCCTTGAGCACCCCGACCAGATGCTTGATGATGCCTTTGGACAGGCCCTGGTTGGCGGCAAGGGCGCAGCGAGCGGCAGCAGCGCGGCAGCGTTGGATGCACGCCGGCAATGCCCAGGCATGGACGCCGCCGCGACCGCGTGGCTGCTGGCGTAGCGCCAAGCCTGGGCTTGACAGCGCAGACTTGCAGCTGCTGCGGCGCGTGATGCGCAGCTGGGTGCTTTATGTGCAGCCCACCAGTCGAGGTGAGACGCTCCACCCCCCTCCCCCCCCCAACCCCCCCCCCCCACACACACAGCAGCAGCACTCCTCCAGCAGCATTGCCACACACCCAAACCCGTCCAGCGCTGGTGAGGCTGGCCTCACCTTCAGCAGCTCCTCCATGCTGGGGCTGAGCGCCACCCTGCCCTGCGCAGTGACCAGGTCCACCAGCAGCGCGTTGCCGGGTGCCTCCAGGTGTGCCTTCAGCCCCGACACAGCACCAACCAGCAGATCCTGGTACACCTGGCGACGCAGCGCAGCAGCAGCGGCGGCAGCTGTGCTGCAGCATTCCCGGGCAGGCACGCGCAACAAGCACAACATCGGCTATGCGCAGACTATCATTGCGGCCTGATCTCTGCAAGCACTGCACGGGCTTGGGTGAAGTGTGCAATGCGTAGTCAACTCCGGTCTGCTGCTGCTGCTGTTGCTGCTGTAAGGCTCACCTGGAGCACATGCAGCCCTAGCAGCCTCAGAAAGGCTGGCAGCCGCTGAAGGTCTTGCATTGCACCCTCATGCTTGGCTGCAACAGCATCCCGCTCTGCACGGATCTTCAAGGCACAACAGACACAGCGCGTGGTGCTGTGAGACGGGCGCATTAACATCAGCATAAAGCTAGCGCAGTCCAGCTCGTCGTCTGCTCAGTTCCCAGGCGGCACGCAGCTCTAGGTGGTGCCTGCATGGCCGCAGGTGCATGTGCTGTGAGCTGTGCGTGTGTGCACAGGCTCACACGCACAGCATTCCTGCCAGCCCTTGCTGCACACACGGTGAGCTGTTGGGAGCCAGCAACTGCATGCACATGCCAGGAACCCCTGAAAGCCTTACATGACCAACTGCACGCACGCACGCACGCACGCACGCACGCACGCACGCACAGACAGACACAGACAGACAGACACAGACAGACAGACAGACACAGATAGACACAGACAGACACAGACAGACACAGACAGACACAGACAGACACAGACAGACACAGACACAGACACAGACACAGACACAGACACAGACACAGACACAGACACAGACACAGACACAGACACAGACACAGACACAGACACACACAGTGAGACCCTGCAAGCGCAGACTGTCTGCAACCCGTGCTGCAGACTGCACACATGCAAGTAACAGGCATTGTAGGGTGCGCACATGCAGACAGCCAGGCCGTCAGTTGCCCCCTCACCTTGATGGAGTTGAGGCCCTGTGCTGCACCTGCCGAGGGGTCCTTGCTGTACTGCTGCAGCTCATTGCGCAGCAGCTGCTCGCTGCTCTGCAGGCGCGCTGCCATCTGCTCGACATCTGCCACGATGGCGGCGATGGTGCGAGCCAGCAGCGGTGCTAGCTTTGACCTGCATGCCAGCGCACAGCTTGCATATCACTGGTGTGTGCCCTGTGCAGCATGCACTGCCGTACTGCTGCAGCTGCAGTGGGTTGTTGAGCACATGCTGCGCTGAAGCCTCTACACTGTGCCAGGAGAATTCACGCCACCGTACTAAATCATTGCCCAGTCAAACATGTGCGTCGCCTGCGGTGCGCACGTTCGTTCCCACAGCAGTGCAGCTTGCAGAGAGCTGCCGCAGCACTCACTGCTGGTACTCCTGCTGCTGTTGCACGAGCGCGTCAAGCCTGTACGGCCCAGCCGCCACAGCCTGCAGTGCACCAGTGTCTAGAATGCTGCCCATCTTTGCCCTACAGTCCACCAGCAGCTTGAGGTGTGGCAGCTTCAGCAGCAGCAGCTGTTGTGAGAGCCGCTGGCGGCTGCGCTGGAACTTCAGCTGCCGCACGTTGGCGTGCCACCTGGGCATGCGACAGCAACAGTAGCAAAGAAAGCTGACAAACACGGGTGGCCTGGGCAACGGCGATGCATGTCATGTGCGGATGCTGGGTGCAGTCGTCAGCAGCCTGACATCCACCTGCTCATGATGTGCGCCGGTCAGACCATGCCAAGGCCCCTGCAGATGCAGCACACACTTTGCGCCCAAATGCGCATCTGCATCTGCTGCTGGTGCAAACAAGGCATTCCTCTGTACAGGTGGCTGCCGCAGCCACGGCTGGGCCCACCTGCGCATGGCATGGCCCTGCCACAGCTGCTTGAAGGCTGGCAGGGCCCTGAGTATCCTGTGCATGCTGCTGCCACGCACCCACAGCCCAACCGGCGTGTGGAGCATGGCTCGCCCCCGCCTGGCACCTGCAGCGCACATGCCACAATGATCCAGGTAAAGTGCACTTCATGCTGTAAAAAGCATCACCACCAGTGCTGCCCAAGCCAAATATATAGAGCAGCAACATTAAAGGATTGTTGCTTTCATCCATCAACTCGCATTCACATACACCTTCGTATGCCAGGGTGCCAGACTTTGCTGCTGCTGACATCAGCACCTGTACTACGCCGGTTGCTGTGATTGAGCAGTAGGATGCTGCCAGCTGGTTTCTTGGCACCACCTGCAGGTCATAAGGGCAGGCCTCCCAATCCCATCTGCTGCTGCTGCTGCCGCCGCCTTGCCTGTCAGGTGGCTGCCAGTCTGCTGGGGTGCCTGCTTGAACGGCATGTAGCAACTTGGGTGTGCCGTCCAAGCCATGCTGAGCAAAACATTGCAATGCGTCATCAGCCTGCAGCCAACACAGATTACAGCACAGTCAGACTGTGACTACAATATCACCACTGCAGCCCCTTCAAGGGGTGCGTGTATGCATAGTCTTGGAGTACTGCGTGAGCACCCTTTGGTCACATGCCTACCTGATTAAACAGCCTGCAACTTGCTGCAACTGCACAGCTGATCTTGATCTCAACTGCAGGACACATGAATAGTTGGTGCATCAACTTACTGCTGCCTGGTGTGGCCTGCTTACTGTGCGTATCTGTTGCTGCTGCTTGGTGCTAGCAGTCTTGGGCTGCATGGCCATGAGCTGCCTCTGCTACTTGGTGATGCAAAACGGTGCGCCAGTGCAAAGCTCTGCAGCTTGCCTGCCCCTGGCTGTGCTGCCTGCAGGGCAGGGCTGTTGAACGCCGCAGAGCATGGCCATGCCTGCAAGCAGAAGATGCCATCAGTAGCACGAGCAGCAGCGCTGCTGCTACTGGTACTGCAGCATGGGTCTGCGGCGTACCCTAGTGCTGCTTGTAGAGTCAATCAAACCGCTGTTCACGGCTGCAACCTGACTCAAGGGTTGCTTGAAGGGTGCTTGGTTCCACTGCATTTGTAGGCCTTGCTCTGGGCCTGCTGCTGCTGTTGTAACTACACAGCGAAAACTTAACCCGTCAAAGCATTACACTATGTTAGCATTCCCTCCCCTTCCAAGGATTCCCAAAAGGCGTACGACAGAACGTCACGGGCTCGAAGTCTGCTTTGCGTGCTTGACTGCTTCCGAGTGCCGTCGCCTGGCCTATAGTTTGCCGTCACCAGAATCAAAGCTGATTCTCTGAACAACGACGGCAACCTTAGTGTTAAGGTGCCTGGTTGGCATGGCAAAAACAACCCTAGCTCAGCCCGCCACAGGCAAGCAGGATTGCGCTGGCAACACAAGTTGCTCATCGACCTCGCACAAGTAAGGTAATAAACCAAAGAGAATACACGTGTCAGCCATTCAGCAAGTGCTGGTGTGCTGCTGCGATGCTTCTCAACCACAGTCATCATGGCAACAGCCAGCCGTGCTTGTGCCCAGCACTGCTTGCTGCCTACTTGCGCTCTCCCTCCTTCTTGCCGTCCTCCTTGTCTCCCTGCACGTTTCTCAGAGCAGCCTGCACACTAGGGTCGTTGGGATCCACACCAGGCAGTCCTGCAATGGCTGCGCTGGCATCAGGCGCTGCTGCTGCTGGCTCCACAACTTCCTGCGGGCAGCACAGTCAGCACAAAACAAGACACATGCGTCATGTGCTGTACCAGACCAGCCGTGCCTTGAAGCAAGCCAAACTGATGCCACTGCTAGTAGACATGCAGGCCTCTGCCAGAGCTTAAATACAGAGTTGTTCCTCCCTGCATGCTCCCCGCATTATGCATACGTGCTTCTGTTCTGCGTGCAAATCGGGCAGATATACGCTGCTACATTTGCCTCAAACACTCTATTGTCACTAGCCCTGCCTTTGACGTTCGTCGGGTATTCGCGCGCACCTGCATTGACAGTGCGAGCGCCTTCTGCAGGTCATCATCCAGGTCCCCATCAGGCATAGCAGCATCCCTGCTGGGTGCAGCTGGCTTGCTAGGAGCTGCAGGCGTCGGGCCAGCAGCAGCCGCAGGCTCGTCCACCTGGCAAGACCAACAGCATACACAGTAAGCGTCACTGTAAGACAGCAGGCACCTGGCATCGCAGTATGCCGAGCGATGCGGGCTGTGTCCTGCCAACACCCAAATGACCAAACCCAGCATAGTTGAGACACTGCAGCTGCCTGCACGTGGCAACTCTGTCCGCATGCTCCTGCTATCACCTTACACCAGCATGGCCGTGTGGGGTTGCTTGCATCCTGTCAGCAGCCACTGCCGCTGCTCACCTGCATGGACATTGCCAGCGCCTGCTGCAGCAGAGCATCCTCATCAAGCTCCATGTCACCCGCACCAGCGCCCGCTCCGCCAGCAGCAGCAGCAGCGGCAGCAGCAGGGGCACCCGCTGCAGCCCCCTCGTCAGCGCCCGCTGTCGCGGCCGCCTCGCCACCGCCAGCAGGCTGTGATGCTGCCTGCCTAGCACGCTCCTCCTCTAGTGAGACGCGCAGTGCGAGTGCCAGCTCAGGGTCGAGGCTGGGGTCCACACCAAACTCAAAGCCGCCACCACCACCGCCGCCGCCACCACCACCAGCTCCCGCGCCAAAGGCACCACCGCCCTCGCCCTGCACAAAACAGCGCACCAATTGGCCAACCACATGGGAGGACTTCAGCACAAACGCAGTTGCACCTGTCAAGGTAGCAGGCTTATTACTGCATGCTGCTGCACACTGCTGCAGAATTGAAGGCCTACAGGGTTGCTGCCACTGCAAGCTACACGCTTGCACTTCCACGACAGCTCTGCATCTCGTCCTGACGCCAACCCGCCCGACGCCTCTGCACGCTCGACCTACTGCCTGCAGGCATCAACACCAGTGTACAAACATGCGGCACCAACACCGGCCAACAGCACGCACCTGGAAGATGGGCGAGCCAATCAGCACATCAGACAGCACAGGCCCAGGCGGCACAGACACCAGGTGGCTGTTGTCGTTGCTGTTGACAGCGCTGTGGAAGGCAGCCAGCTTCTCCTCGTTGTCCGCCTCGTGGCCAAAGCTACCACATCAACGGCCACGTTTTCTTCTTGAGCTTCTTGGCAATCTTGACCAGCATGTCCTGCAAGCAGGTGGAGGTGTGCAGGCAAAGGAAGCAGTAAGCGCTGTCTTTGGTTGTTGAACTTCGGCATGTGCTGTCTGGGCACTGTTACATTGCTTGCTTGTACTCCTTTGCAACAGTGCATATGCGCTGCAGCAGTCCACACAATTTTTATCCGTGCAAACAGCACTGCATATGGCTGCTTACAACTGCTGTGATGCTTGCAGAGCGGTGCTGGACCCCAGAGAGCACGACCGCTTGTGAGGGCACAACCACAACTGCGATGCAGGTCCTTCCGCACATTCCGTGCGCAGCCTAGCCTGCTCTGCTTGCTGCTACACCTTCATGTTTTGGTGTGATTTGCAAGTGCTACCTAACATATGCCAGCTGCTGGGGTCAGATGCACAATCGCAGTGGTGACAAAAACATGCTAGCAGCCAATGTTGCTGTTTCACTGCGGCTGCTGCTGCCCACAGGTTCTCTGCTGCAGGTGTGCATCTGCTGTCTATACATGCCCTTCCAGCCAAAATTCAACAAACTTCAGCCACCGTGCCTTGACCAGCAGTGCCGCTGTCTGCTGCAGCCAAACAGTATTGAGGCAGGTGCATCTCGTCATTGCTGCCTTGCCTTAGCGCAACCCACCTTGTCCTCCCTGACTGGGCTGCCTGCAAATATCACTATCCGCTGCCGCTGGTTCTTGTTCTGCCTGTGCTTCAATGCCAGCTGTGCAATTTGCACTGAGGTGGAGATGTTGGCCTCCCCATCTATGTTGATGTCCGTCATGCAGTTGAGCACCTTGCCCAGGTCTGGTGTAGGGGTCACCAGCACCCTGGGAGTCTTGCCGGCCATGATGAGCACTCCCACGGTGTTTTCAGGATTTGCTTGGGTCTTAGCCCCAGCCAACAGGTTGACAGCGTCCGCCTGAGCCTGGAAACGAGTGGGGGCATAGTCCCCACTGCGAGTCCACTCAGAGTTGTCTATGCACACGATGGTCGCCTCCATGCCTTTGTCCTAGCCACGATCAGCAGCTAAGAAAGGCCCAGAGGGCTGCCGTGTACAGATCTGTGCTGCAGGCGAAGCTTCAATCCGGTTTTCTGTTGAAAGGTGTGTGCTGTCTGTCCCGCCCTGTGATTAAGCAGCGTAATCAGCAACAACGCACAAGGCGTTAGCACAGCAATTGGTTTATTCCTGTGTGAGCGCAAGGCTTGAAGACGCAGGATACTGTCATGACATGAGGTGTTCGATAGGGCTCTGCACGGCAGTACACGCTCCTGGCGTCTGTGCGGCAAACCGAGCAACCCTTGCAACCCCAAGGTTTTGATTGCTGTTGCACGTACTGTGAAACAAGTATGCACACCGATCAGTGCGATCACATTGATACAGTCAAGCTGCTTTTCTACCCACGCTCCCTCTAGGTCATCAGCTTAATTCCTCTCCAATTCTATCATCATCTCGTAGTCAAGCGTTTTGATGGCATTAGACCCCATGTAGCCCCAAACACTGCATTTTAGTGTCGCCCAGGGCGCATCACCAACGCTGCTGTCTGGTTGAACACACACGCTTAGTGCGTGCTGGCTCAGCAGGGCAGCCTTCCTGTCGCCCTGCCAAGATCCTTGAAGGATGTGCTGTAGCTTGTTAGCAGGATATTACTACAAGCGCGTGAACCCAGGATCACCTGCTGTGCGCCTGAGCAGCAGCTTGCTGCCCCGTCCTGCAAGCAGTGCTGGCAGCTGGCTAGGGCACCACCAGCAGTGGTGCAATAGTTAACCAAACAACAGTACCACAGCTACAGTAGTGACGTTAGCAGCCATGTCAGTCTCAGCCATCTTCATTTTGGATGTGAAGGGCCGTGTGCTCATTCACCGCGACTATCGTGGTGATGTCAGCACCAAGTTTGCTGACAAGTTCATGTCTAAGCTCAACGAGTCGGAGGACAGCGGCAAGCTCTCACCCGTCTTGCACGATGATGGTGTTACTTACATTTACCTACAGCACAGCAATGTGTACTTGCTGGCAGTCACACGCCAGAACGTCAACGCAACAGCAGTGATGGTGTTCCTGCACCGGTTGGTGGATGTGTTCAAGCACTACTTTGAGGAGGTGGAGGAGGAGAGCGTACGCGACAACTTCGTGACAGTGTATGAGCTGATGGACGAGGTGAGAGCACGTGGGCGGAGCAGCACTGGCAGCGGGTCATGGCTGCCTGTTGGGCTGGATGTGGTGTTGCCAGTGTGCTCAGTCTGGGCTGGACGTTCCTGCGCATGTTCGGCAGCAAGGGTGATTGAGCACTTCATCATATGGTGAGTATACCAGCATCACTCGTGGCAGGGGCTTTGTATACATTACATTCCAATTGAAAACAATCCAAGCAGAAGCACACCACCACCATGAGCTGCGGGTGCGCCGCTTGGTGGTGTGAAAATCAGGATGCACATATGCACACACGCTCACATGCTAGAGCCAAATGCAGCTGCAAGAAGAGGTTATCTATCAGGTTTGCGGCCTGCTGAGACAAGCTCAACCTTGCTGATGCTGGTGCTGCTGTGGTCCCAGGTGATGGACTACGGCTACCCTCAGTTCACAGAGGCGCCAATTTGCAGGAGTTCATCAAGACAGACAGCTACAGGATGGAGGTGCGCTGGCGACAGCAGGCCCACAGCACCCGGCTGCCCTGGCTTACGAACTTGTCAGCATAGTGCCATGCGGCTGGATGCTGTATAGCGGGCAGGTTTTGCGCAGGCACAAGCTGTGGCAGATGTCTATTCGCCCAAAAGTGCATGCGCAGCAGACTACAACAACCACGGGCTGCGCCAGCTTTTGCACTGGCAGCTGCTGCAAAAGCATTGCGGACAGCAGCTGCAGCAGCCGTTCCAGCCAAGCTGTACGTACTATTTCTATGGCAGTCGCCAATGCATGATGTATCTGTGTTTGCCTCCACACGCGTTTTGCACTGCGCTTGCAACCGCTTGCACCACACACATCTTGTTCAACAGCAAACCGCGGTGAAGCCGCCTATGGCAGTCACCAACGCCGTGTCCTGGCGCAGTGAAGGCATCCGGCACAAGAAGAATGAGGTGTTCCTGGACGTTGTGGAGAGCGTCAACCTGCTGGTCAACAGCAACGGCAACGTGGTGCTGAGCGAGGTGCGGTGCCGCGATCCGGCAAGCGCGCAGGGGCACAATGGCAGTGTTCATGTTGCTGTTGGAGTGCGTGGTTTGGCGTGGTGTGCGCTGACTGTGCATGGCTTGATGGCAGATGATGGTGCAGTGGCGGCGAGGTGGGCTGCATCACAACCGGCTTGTGTGCTCGCCCTGATGCCCCTTCGCTGCTCACTCCCCTATGTCGCACGACCAACAGGTGGCTGGCGTGCTCAAGATGCGCACGTACCTGTCGGGCATGCCGGAGTGCAAACTGGGGCTCAACGACAAGGTGAGCAGCAGAAGAAGTGGCAGACATCATCACATCTCATGCGCATGCACAGTGGCAGACAACATACATCTCATGCGCTTTTCTATATCTTGCATTCTTTGCTGCTTGCAACAAAACCTCACATGCACAGTGGCAGCGGCAGGAGAGCAGCACTTGTGTGCTGAATTGCATGTGTGCCCTGGCAGGGCTGCAGCAAAGCAGCTCGGCACGGTGCGTACCTCAGCCAACAGGGAAAACAGCCTCCTGGCACACTTCGTGGGTCGTGCAGGCAACGGCGGGGCGCTTGCCTCCATACCAGCTCGCGCAGCCATCCGCTGCAGCCGCCGCAGCGGCTGCACACCTTTGAATGGTCATCCTTATCACTGCCACGCCACAAGTTGGTACACGCTCTCTGCATCCTCCAACCGGGCCGCTTTGTCGTGCATGTGTCCACCAGGTGCTGTTTGAGGCTCAGGGCGCAACAACCGCCAGAAGGCCGTCGACCTGGAGGACATAAAGTTCCACCAGTGCGTGCGCCTCGCACGCTTCGACAACGACCGCACCATCAGCTTCATCCCACCGGACGGCGCGTTCGACCTCATGACCTACCGCCTGAGCCAAAACATCAAGTGAGCTCTGCCCTAGGGAGTGGTGGTGGTGCCGCGCCGCGAAGGAGTCCTGCCTGACTGTTGGTGCAGGATCTGTGGGGCAGGTGGCCCCAATCAGGGTGTTTCAGGCCGCCACATGCAGTGGTTGTCCGCGTGAGACCAGGGTCCAGATGCCTGCCCTGGCATTGAGCACCTGTGCATGCATCGCATGCGCATGCAGCACAGGCACTCATCACTTGTGCACGATGCTTTTCACTTCACCACCCTCCACGCAGGCCGTTGATCTGGGTGGAGTGCCTGGTCGAGCGTCCCAGCCGCAGCCGCACCGACTACGTGGTCAAGGCGCGCAGCCAGTTCAAGGAGCGCAGCGTGGCCACAAACGTGGAGATCATCCTGCCGCTGCCCAGCGACGCGACCACACCAGTCACACGCTGCAGCCAGGTGCGCTGCCTGCGTGATGAGCAGCTGCAGCTGGCGCGCATCTGCGGGGGCTGCAGGTGTTTGGGCTTGCAGCATGTGTGGTAGATGTGCCCATGCCTGGGATGGTGCGGTCCTGCAGCTGCTCTGTCGCTGATGGAGCTTGATCATTGCTGGTGCTGCTGCTGCTGCTGCAGGGGTCTGCTGTGTACGCGCCTGAGAAGAGTGCGCTGGTGTGGCAGATGAGGAACTTTCCTGGAGGCAAGGAGTACATGCTGCGGTGAGCAAGCCTTCTGGAAACAACACGCCTCGCCACAGGGCGGTTTCTCTTACATTGCGTTGGCATGCACTCAACACCCACACCAACCCGTGTTGTGCTTGCTTGGTTCATGTAAGCTTGTTGCCAGCGCGACATGACAGGACTGCCTGTTCACACAAACTGTGCAAGTGCAACATCAAATCGGCTGTTCTGCCGTTCATCGCCATGTTGCCAGCACTGACATGGTGGCTGCTGTGGCTGGCTCGCCTCGCGTGTTGTCCCTCTTGCCCTGCCTATGCTCGCTGTGTGCCGCAGCTGCCACTTCAACCTGCCTTCAGTTGAGGCTGAGGAGGAGCGACACAGCAAGATGCCGCCCATCAAGGTCAAGTTTGAGATCCCGTACTTCACAGTGTCAGGCATGCAGGTGGGCCGTTGGCTCCACTGCGTGCAGCACTGGCACAGGAGGGGCTCACAGGACAGCACAGGCCCTGTGCTGGCAGCACAGGAGGAACCTTGCTGTGGTCTGCGGCCCCGCTGCCCGGGTCACTGACAATCATGTGTTTGTTTACAGTGGTCACTGTCCATCACGTGTTTGTTCGCAACATCGAAGCTGCACCTGTGTGTCTCTCATTCGTGTCTGCTGCCTGGCACTGCTGCTGTTCAACACTGCTGCTGCTTCTTCTGCTGCGGCCGCAGGTGCGCTACCTGAAGGTCATCGAGAAGAGCGGCTACCAGGCGCTGCCCTGGGTGCGCTACATTACCACAGCTGGCAATTACGAGATACGCATGAACTGAGTTCTGGCCGCTAGGAGCTCAGCTGCCGTTACGGCATGCATCTGGCTGCTGTCGCATGTTTCCTGTCGCAGCATAGACAATCTCAGCAGTGTGTTTCTCACTTGCCTCTGCAGCAGTTATAGACACTGTCTGCTCATGTTTGGGTGCAAGCAGGGTGTGTGCTTTCAGGCTTGCTGCAGGCGCAGTTGAGGGAGGGGCAGCTGCACACTGGAGCCACGCCTCTGCATGGTTTTAGTAAGTTGTATGGGGCAGGCGTTGGCGACAACGTTGGCGCGCAGAGCAGAGTTGAATCCCAAAGACAGCTGGGTGCAAGGCATGGCGGAACAGGCGGATAGCAGCAAGGCACAGTCATGTCACACACTCGCGCGCACACGCCAACCACCGCAATGATGCATGTGATTGCATGCATGTCGAGCCAGTGAAGTTGTAGGGTGGTGGGTGTGCAGACTTGGCAATCGAATTTTGGGCAGCGATCAGGGTTCAGCGCGCGTCACGCATCAGGAGTACCTACCCTTTCAAAGTGTGAATGGTACGGCGCTGTTGTGCAGGTTGTTGGGCAGGTTGTTGACTGGCTGGCAGTGCAGTGCCGCTGCTGCTGGGTTTCATTGTGCTTTCATACTCGTGCTTCAAGCATACATGAATTTGTGGACAGGAGTATGTAGTCTTGCAGCAAGCATAGCGGTGGCCACAGCCGTTACAGGATGTCCTTGGATCTCGTGCCTGCGCAGCTTAGTGTTGCAGACGCGGGTGAAAGGGCTCAACACTGCAAGCAACTCTGATGAGTGCCGAGATGCATGTGCGTGCCTGTCAGGCTACAGCCAGCTGGTCAATCATCCCACTGTAAATGTCTCCAAAACGCCCATTGCACGGTGTACCGTGATGACTGCATCTTTTGGGTGGGGGTTGATCGGGCAGCTCTTCAAGCTACGCTGCATGGTGCACATTCTGTGTCTTCTTGCAATCCCTTTTGAAGTGTGATGTGCTCGCGGTTGACCGTCCATCTTCCATACTCCACCATCGGGCAAACGTCCTGTTCACCACCTCGGCCAGGACTCGCTCAATACGTCGAGTAGCTGTAACATGCCCTCGGGTGTAGTTACACCACAGCACCTTGAGCAACACAGACAAGCAATACTACTACAACAACTGTGGCCACCACACACCGGGGAGTTGATGCTGTAATCAAGACCCATGCTTAACACACCTATTCGTTCCGGCATCCGCTTTTGCCGCAAGCTGTCGTCAAGCCTGTCTGTAGCCAGCACACAGCTGGCAGCAACAGCAGCAGGTTGCAGTCGGCACAGGGCAGTGCAGACAGCCAGCATGGCAGCAGCAACACCAGCGGCAGTAGAGCGCAGGAAAGTGCGTGGAGTTGTTTTTGACATGGACGGTAAGTGTTCTGCTGCGCCACGGGCTTGCATAAGCTGCCATGCTCATGCTTCTTCAGGTTACCACCGGGACTGCAGCCAGGCATGCTGCCCGCCTGCTGCGCTCCACCTCTGCAGTGGCGGTATTGTTCGAATGCCATGTGCAATGCCTGCCATCCACTGCGGCTCTGTTCGATAGTGCTGCTACCATTACAGTGGTACTGCTACTGGTGCTGAAGCTGGCGTATGTCATCATTGTCAACCCTGATGCAGGCACCTGACAGTGCCTGTTATCGACTTCCAGTACATGCGGCAACGCGCGGGTGTGGGTCCCACAGGCGATATCCTAGACATCATCAGCGGCTGGGCACCAGAGGAGCAGCAGCGAGCACACCAGGCCATACAGGAGGTGGAGGATCAGGCACTGCGAGATATGCAGGTGACAACTGTGATGGATACTCGCAGGTGATACTATATAGCATTATGCTTCCAATCACTGGATGACTAGTTGACTGGTGGGCTGAGTTTGCACTGCAAGGAGACACAGCAGTTGCATGCAAAGCAGTTTGCATGACCTGCAACACTTGCAGCTGTAGTCAACATTGGTTTCATGCGGGGGGTTGGGTGGGCTGCCAGTGTACTGCATGCTAGTGCCGTGTCCTCTCACATTGGCGGTGCATGTGCAGGTGTTGTTTGGCGGCAAGTTTAGGAGACATGTATGACGACCTGCTGTATGGCGTGGCTGCCTGCCACCTGCACATACCGCACAGCAGCAGCTGCACTGCACCAGCCACCCGACTGACTGCACCATCTGCATGTCTGCCTGGCACGCCACACATGCTGCCTTCACAGGCCATGCCCGGACTTCTAGAGCTGTGCTCCCACCTCGATGAGATCGGCGTCCCACGCGGCCTGATTACCCGCAATGTGCTGCGCAGGCAAGTGCACCACCTCCACTGGCTGCGTGCTTGTAACAAGAAGCAGCACTCTAACCCAACCGAACAGCAAAACAGAGTCACCCGGCCTCCCTCATGCTTGTGCCACACGGCACCTCTTGCGTGATTCTAAGTGCTTAGCACCGGCACCGGCGCCTCACCACCAGCAACTGTGCTGGTTTGCACTGGCTGGAGTCAGCCAGTTCTGTCGTCTTGCAAGGACGCAGTGTGGCCAGCAGGGGCACCCTCAGTGAGCGCGTCCGCCGTCTGTGGTCCTGCCCCTGCAGTGTGCACTACTTCCACGAGCATCACCTGCTGCTGCCTCCTTTCCTGCCAGCCATCTCGCGCGAGTGCGAGTTCCCCTACAAGCCCAGCCCTGCCGCGCTGCTGCACATCTGCGCCACCTGGGGCATCGCACCCGAGGAGTGCATCATGGTGGGGGACTCAGCGAAGGATGACGTCGTGTGCGGAAACAGGTGCGGTGTGGTTCCTCGGCATGCAATATGCAACAGGAAAGGTGTAGTTGGGGTGCGGTGGCTGCACAACTCGTGCCTGCAGAAGTACTTGTCTTCGGTGGTTCCACAGTGGAGTAGCCGGATGCAGGCACCACCATGGACATGCATGCCTGTGTTTCTCACTAGAAGCTGAGTGAAACGTTGCCCCTGTGCTGTGAAACCAGCAGCAGTCCCCCTTTTTATCAGCAACCGCATGCATCTGCGCAGCCGAACAGGCTCTGCAAGAAGAACGTTTGGCACATCACGACGCTGCACAGCACCAGTACCAATCCCGTGATCGTCCGTGTCTGCATTGCAGGGCGGTGCTGTGACTGTGCTGCTGGATACTGAGGGACGATACACAGATGAATCACAGTTAACCGGGGAGTGCAAGCCTACTGCTGTAGTAGCGTCACTGGCAGATTCCAGGTGCTGCTGCGGGAGCAGTTTGAGCTGCTGCCGCCAGCAGGCCTACAGCAGCAAGAGCAGGTACAGTTGCAGCAGCAGAGCGGTTGAGTGTTTTTACAAGCAACAAGGTGTAAAAGCAACTGTTGGCATTGTGACATTGGCGGCAATGATCACATTTTCACATTTTCACGTCTTGGAAGTTACATGGGTAACTTTGCCCGTTGGGGGAGCCAATGACAGGGTCATTGGGCAAAGAGCAAAAACCAAAGCAAGCCATCCCTGCCAGATATCATCCTGAAAATAATCCCACATCAGATCGCAAGCTGATTCCTTGTCCTGTGTCTCATCATTACTGCGCAGTGGATACAAGGAGCAAGCCCAGTATGGTGACAGTGACAGTGAAGCCTCCTGATCAGTTGTGGGATCTGCCTCGATACATGGGGTTTTGCTTCAGCCATCAATCCCTCGGTGGCTTCGGGGGCATGATTGTGCTGTCCGCTGCCAAATGGTGAGCGTGAAGTTCACCACGGCAGTACAATGCACAGCTTGCGTAGTTGGGGCGGGCGAGCATGTTATGCGTTCGCTTTGATTTCGTTTTTGTGCAGTTTTGCTGCGACAATGAGGCGGGCAAGTACTCGTCAGGTTGTAGAGGTCGCGGCCAGTTCCGGCATGACGTCACCAGGTGTGTTCGACTCCTCGTGTTGTCATCATTGGCCGCTGCGTCCTGCTATTGATGTGCGCTTATCTTGCAAACTGTCGTGTTTGTCGCTGATCAGTCGTCAAAATCACACAGCTCTTAAACTCTTAATTCAGCTGAACATCCAAGCAGAGCACTACACATACTCTCGCGGTGATCCTCTTCTGGTGCGCATTGTCACGGTCGCAAGCACGTTTCACGCCTAGTAGTACTTCTTCTCACCACCTTCTGCTGCCTGGCTGCAGATCAACAGACTCTTAAAAGTTAAAGACAACCCTTGCAATGGAGGTGTGTTCTGCTTGGCACAAGGCATGGTTGGCTAATCACGGCTCCTACAGATGCCTGCATCGTGTGCACCAGGGAAGCCACCTCAGAGTTAGGCACCAGCATTTGCAGCTGTGCATGTTTACAATTGTAATGCACGTGCCGCCACAGCTGCTGCACTTGCCAGCGCATGCTCCAGCGCAGATGTTGCGCGCGTGCTTAGGTGTGCTGCCCCTTGGTGCGACACACGGCTGCTCACGCATCAATGAGGCTCCTTCCAGTCACAGAGCAAAGCTTACATGTTGCAGTACCGCTGTACTGAATGCGTTCAGCCAGTTGCCCCTAGCTGGTAGGACATAACACACGCCCTCCCTGTCTCGTCCTGGCCCTAGCTTCAGCTACGTACGCATCCACCTCCATTGTTCCGCACCGGCCGTGTGTTTGCAGGATGTGCGAGCCAGGGACCAGGCTCCTGCTGCTTCAGAGGGGATGAACCCCATCAAGGCGATGATGAGGGCAGTAGGTGAGCCAAGTCAGCCGAGCAGGGCCCTGACCATCTGCAGCACGGCAACCCCAACCTACCAGCCCTGTCCTGCAAGCTACTGGGCGTGCTGTGCGGCAGGCAATGTGGCACTGCAAGCACCTGGTTACGTTTTGGCTGGACTGTGCTTGCAGAGTAGAGGCTGTGCTGTGAGCTATGGAATGCGCTTCTGGCAGTGGTGCAGTGACTTCTGCGCTGTATGCACACTGTGCAGCGCGCTGAAGCGTGCTCAGGCAGCTGCTCAGGTGTCCCCCGTCCACTGCATGCACGCTGTGCTCGTCTGCTGCGGTGCAGGTATTGGGGCTGGCGCCCCTGCTGGCGAAGATGATGTGGCTGCTGCCGAGGGCCAGCAGCAGCTGCTGCAGGAGCGCGAGTGGGACAGGCAAGGCAGCAAGCAGGTGGGTGCAAACAAGCGTCTGGATTCTAGGAGCTGTATCAATCGGGTGCGACATCGTCAGGCGGGTGGGGAGGAGTGGTCAGTGAGTTGGCGGCATCCGCGTGCATTCACGCTGCACCATTATGCTTCAGCACCACATACGTTCTCAGCAAGCATGTGCACAGGCAGACCTGCACTGCGCGACCAACGCACTGCCAATGCGCTGCCGCCGCTGCTGCCCCGTTGCATTGCCCGGTGCAGGGCCGGCGTGACCTGCCCACAGAGGTGGTGGAGAAGCACCCCAGCCTGGGGGCAGCAGAGACCTCCCTGCCGACCCCTACCCACGCCTCCACTGGCAGCACCATGGCCGCAGACCCTGCCCGGGGCTTCTCCCAGGACACCACCAGCAGCACCAGCACGAGTGACGCCTTCACTGCCAGCGCGCGCTACACCTCATCAGCGGCTGCCAACACCGACATCAACGCTACCACTGGCAGCCCCACCGCAGGCATGTCTGCGACGCACCCCCTGATGGGGCTGACGGACGAGTGCGGCCTGTGCGCAGCAGCACCCGGTGCGCTTGAGAGTGAGCGCCAGGCCCTGCTCGACAAGGCCGCAGAGCTTGAGAGGGAGCATGCCGCCCACGCGGCCGCTGCCTCTGAGGCCGAGGCGATGCGCGCGCATGCTGCTGCGCGAGCTGCCGAGCTCGAGGCGCAGCTGCGCAGCGATGTCATCTCCAGGAGGCAGCACCTGCTGAGGCAGCAGGAGGTGAGGAGTCGCGTCGGGCCTGCTGGGCCTGCTTGCGGTGTGTTGGTGGTGCGTAGTGCTGCTGCCCTTGGAGTTGTGTCTTGCAAGTTGCAGACCGATGTGTGCCTGCAACGCCGCCTGGGAAGACTGGCTGATGCCAACATGCAGTTGTTGTTGCCGTGCACACGCCACCACTCGGTGACCGAAATCATCGTGTTGCTGCTGCTGCTGCTGCTGCTGCTGCTGCAGGCTGCATCTACTGAGCTGGCCCGTCTTGAGGCAAGCCGTGCAGGTGTGGTGTTGCGTGTTCACAGCCTGGAGGGGCAACTGGGCCGTCTTGTGGACGAGGAGGCAACGCTGCTGCATCAACGCAACGAGGGTGAGCGTGGCCATGCACTGACAGACAATGTGTGTATGCGCAGAGGGGTGTATGCTAGCATGGCTTGTGGGTTTGCTTTTGTTTGTTCCTTGCTTCACGTTGCAGGCTTTGTGGGAGCATCGCACCTGCTGGTTTCCAGCTTGCCGCTGGCTATTGTGCAGCGTCTAGTAAGCACCCACTGTTCTGTGGCCCCTTCAGAAGACTGACACTTACCCTTTGTAGCAACACACACACACACGCGCCATGCTTACTGCGGCACCAACACCCACTGCTGCCCCTGCTTGTACTGCTTTACAGCCGAGCGGCTGCGCCTGGAGATTGAGTCGGCACGCGACGGCATTGTCGGCCGTGCTGCTGAGCTGGCGAGCCTCACTACTGCGTTGGGCAAGCAGCAGCAGGCTGCCGCCGCTGCTGTGCGGGGTGCCGCTGCTGCGCTGGCTGCGCGTGAGTCTGAGGTGGAGGAGGCGGCCAAGCGGCTGCGGCTGCTGCAGGCGCAGCAGCAGGAGGCGCGGCAGGCACTGGCTGCAGCTGAGAGGGCACGCGAGGAGGGTGAGTGGTGGGGCTGGCTGCACATTAGACGCTGCATCCGTGTCAGCAGACCATAGGGTGGTGTGGTGAAGCAGTGTGCAGGTGGACACGAGGTGTTTACGGAGCCCAGATGTTGGCCATGCTGCCACGAGCTGACGAGCACTAATCAAGTGTGCCAAACTGCGGCCACTGCACTGTTATCCCTGCCCCCTTGCCCAGCCTGCCCGCACCACTTGCCGTGCATTCTGGCGCTGTGTTCGTGCGTGCCTGCCATGGCGTCCTGCTGATTTACTTGCACACCTGTGTGCTTGACCCACCGTAGTGCAACTCTGCGGTGTCTCGCCAGCCGTCAGCAACAGAGGCTACGCTGACTAGGCACCAGCATGCGCTCTGCAGGCTGGAGCGACAGCTGTTGTACATGCCTCGGTCCCGTCTTGCAATAACGTCTGACACCGGGCATTTTTAACCTTCAGCAACTAAATATGCGCTCAGCTCACCTTTCGTCTGGCTAGCTACAACTCGTGTCTGCTGCGGCGCTGTCCCCGGGGCATGCCCTGCTCCCTCCTGCTGGTGCCTGCAGTGTCTGCTGAGCTGGCGGCAGCAGAGGCTGACCTCAGCAGCCAGCAGCGCCGCGTCGACAGCCTGGAGCTGAAGCTGCCGGAGCTCAACAGCCAGCACGAGGAGTTCATGGCCCGCCAGGCGCGGCTGCGGGAGGAGGCGCAGGCGCTGAGCGCCGACATGTCGGCGGTGCAGGCCGAGGCGGAGCGTGTGGCACGCAGAAGGAGGAGAAGGAGCGCCTGGGGTGAGAGTGGCAGGCGGTCTTGTTGACGGTGGGCATTGGGTGGTGGTGATCAGCCATGGGTGCCGTGGTGTGGCGTCGTGTGTGGGCTGTACTGACTGGCTGAGGTGGTGGTGAGGACAGCAGTGAAGCAGAGGGGAGCTGGAGCAAGGAGCGCCGTGGTGTGGCCAGCTGTGCTTGTTGCATAGTAGCAAGTCCAGCAGGCTTGTTTGCTGCGCACCGTGTAAAGGCACCGCAGACACAAGGCTGCCAGTGATGCTTTGGTGTGCCCGTTTCGAGCAAGCAGCACCCTATCTGGCGTGCGCGCGTGTGTGTGCCTCTAACGAAGCCTGCTGCTGCATGGTGCCTGCCGCTGCAGGGTGTTTTCCGCTGAGCGCCTCGCCTCGATTGACACGAGGGCCAGCCAGCTGTCCTGCCAGGCTGCCGCACTGCAGGCCAAGGCTGCCGGCGCTGAGGGGCTGCTGCTTGCTGAGCAGGCGCGCGCACAGGCAGCAGAGGCGGAGGCGCATGGCCTGCAGGTGCGCCTGGTTTCTGAAGGCAGTGTCGTGTGTGCTTGCAAAACAGGCACAGAGGGCTGGTGCCCACCCCATTGCCTCTTGACAGGGGATGTCCATGTATGCGGAGATGCAACCAACCGCCTCGCACACAATGAAGGATGCTGTGACAGAGGCGGTGCTCCGCAGATGCGTTTCCAGACTGCAGTGCCTGTTGACATCACTTGTAACAGCAGCTGCACAGAGTGCGGGGGCGTCTGTTGCAATGGATGCTCGATTGGTTTGCATGCTGACTCACGGTTCGTGCAGAGCAATAATCTGCCATCTTCAGCTAGTGGTGCTGCTTGGCACGCCAACACGTCAGGTGAAACCCCCAGTGAGCCGCTCGTTGGCTCCTGAATGGGATTCCCACTCCTTGATGGGTGGCGCATGTAAAGTGAATTAGAGTAAGAAACGGCTGCTGCATCTGTGTCGCTGTCTGACCTGCTGCGCAGAGTGCGGCCGAGGCGCTGGGCAGCGGCCGGGCTGCCATGATGAGCAGCGTCACCGCCGCCAGCAGCACCACCACCACCACCACGTCTGCCCGCGACATTGGCACCACCACGTTTGAGAAGGCAGCACCAAGCCCCACAACGTCTGCTGGTGGCATGACCCGCAAGAATGTCGAGGGGATGGACAGGCAGATCAGCAGTGGCAGCAGCGGCAGCAGCAGCAGCAGCAGCAGCAGCAGCAGTAGCAGTAGCAGCAGCAGTGGTGCCAGCGGTGCGGCAGGCGCGAGCGGACATTGCCAGTTGCTGAGGGTGGTGAGGGAGTGCCTGAGGGGGTGATGCTGGTGGGAGGACTGCAGCCCGAGCATGAGGCAGGGGTCATCAGCAGCAGCAGGGGTGTCGGCGAGGGCCGCAGCGGCGAGGGCGTTGGGCTGGAGGGCAGCATGCTGCGTGGCGTGAAGCTGGCACAGCCCGAGGGCGGGATGATGGGCAGCAGCGGCGCAGACAGTGCGGGCTGCAGGCTGCCGAGCGCGACGTGCTGGGTGATGTGCAGCTGGAGGAGGCAGAGGTGGTTGGGGCACCACAGCAGCAGCGGGTCAGGTTCGCGCCCTTGGCGGGTGAGGTGGGAGCTCCAGGAGATGATTATCGTGATGAGGGTGAAGGTAAGCGCACCGGGAGCTTCGACAACAGCATTGCTGGCAACCTGCAGCCTTGGCAGTGCTCAGTGTTGAGGGTACAGCAATGCTTGCACACTGGCATTGAGCTGTGATGGCCCGTGCAGGCTTTTGGCATTTGGTGGAGTTGATCCTGCTGGCATTATACCTCTGCTGGCATTGTACCGCAACAAACCCAACAGTCCTCTTCCCCTGTCTGCCTTCTTGTACTGCCAGGCTATGCGCCGCTGCCGCGCCCCAGCATCGCTGCACCAATCGGCGGGGCTGTGCTGCCAACAGAGCAGGGCTTCGCTGCTCCTAAGACCGCAGGTGGGCGGCACCATGGTTGAGCAGCGTGTTTGCACAGTGTCTGCCTGCTCCAAGCATGTATGTACACGTGTGGTTGTATGTTTATAAATTGGCAGGCTGTGCACACCACCTGCCTGAAGCATGATGTGCAGCACTAATTCTGTTTGCGGCAGCGGGTGGTGAGTGAATGAAGTAGTGCGTAGCAAATGCACCTTGCAGCTAGTGGCGGGTGATTGGGGGCTATATGCGCTGTGTCTACTGATACTTTGTTGTTGAAAATACGTCGGAAGACAACAGAACTATCTTGCAGACCTTGCCGTATGCCGCTTCATCATGTTGCTGCTGCTTACCCTTCTATGCATGCAGAGACGGATCTTGGCACAACTTCTGGCCGCGAGGGAGCCACCACAGCAGCCACGCTGGGCACGCTGCAGGGCGGCCTGCAGCCCGGCTACGCTGGCGAGGCGGTGGTGTCGCCACGCAAGTCAGGTGAGGAGTGCGCAAGCCGTCATAGACTTCGCTTTGCTGGTGACATTGCAAGCAAGGTGCATGGGATCTGTGTTGGAGTGCAGCAATTACTGTTCTGCTGTGTTCATGCTGCCACAGCACTGAGCTTGCAGCAGCATGTTGGTGTGATGTGTGGCTGCGCAGCGGCTGTTCATGCTGTAGGTGAAATGTGCATTGCAGTCTGCCGCCGAGAGAGTAGTGTTGGCAGCGCAACAGCGGGTTGAAGGTGTGGCGGTGAACAGCTCATGCTACATGTCTGCACCTTTTTGGTGTAGCTTTTGGTGCTTGGTGCTGACAGCTGCAGTGCTGATGTGGTGGTGGTGCTGCTGCTGCAGGCAAGGGTGGCATGCTGGGTAACCTGAAGAGCATGCTGACCCCAAAGAAGCAAGGTCGTGCAGAGGAGTAGAAGTAGCGGTGTGTCGCGTGGGGCAGCAGTAGTATGTGGGCTTGGAGTTGTCGAGGTGTGCAACGGTAGAGTGGAATGGGGCGCATGCAGCAAAGTGATGTACTGGGTGGCTGGTGCAGAAGGAAGGAAGTGTGTTGATTGCATGTGACTGTATGGTGAGTTGTTCTTGCTGTACTCAGCAGATTCTAGTCTGAGGAGGTGTGCAATGGGTGAAGTTGTCTGTCCAACTCTGGAGTCTGATGACAGGGCGTTAACTGTGGTGTGCTGGAGCAGATTGTTGAACATGCATTGAACTGCCAGTGTACCATGACACCACGGCTGGTGACGGCAGTTGTCTGGAGTTGGGGTGTTGAGGGAGAAGTGGGCATGGTACAGTGAGCTGCTTTTGTTGCTTGTAGTGTGGTGGTGTAGGTTGTGTTGCATTGCCAGTATACTTGTACAACAGATCATACTGAGATGGAGGGGTGGCAGATCTTCTCAAGATGGTGGAAGGAAAAGTGCCTTTTTCTCCCAACAGTATTGCAGTTGTGTATGACTTGTTTGTGTTGGCAAAGTTGACCATTATGTAGATCTGTACATGTGGTCCCCTTGGTGTAAGAGAAGAATTAGAAACAAATGACATATGACCTCGCATGCAGGGGTAGGGTGATCGTGCTTGCTTGCTTGCCTTTTCTGTACGTTGGAGTGCTGCTGCTTCTTCACATACCGTAAGCGCAATAATCATAAGGAACCAGTAATACGTACTTTTGTGAAAAAAATTCTTAATATTGTTTTTTATATAATTCAGCGCCACCGCGTCACTTATAATTATTGTGCCGGCACCAACAACATAACATCTGCTGAGAGCAGTTTCGACTGCTCTCTGGCGTTGAAATTTCTTCAACCAATGATGACGTGAAACTATTGTATTGTATCAATATAAAGAGCGCTAAAAACGGCCGCACAGCAGCAGATCGAGGGCTGCGTTACTTTTATTTTTGCGCTCTGATATGTCACGCACCACGACATTACTTATACTTATTGCGCAACTTTATCGCGCCGAGCACAATACTTATATTATTGGTTCCTTATTATTATTGCGCTTACGGTATGAACAGGATCAAGAACATATTGTCATACTGTCAGGACAAACGATTGCTAGATAAATAAGGATTGTTAGGAGGGTAGTATCAACTTAAGAACACAGAAAATGCAGCAACAACATCCTCAACCCATGTTGTGTGAGCTGTTTGTGCTGACTACTAGTGGCTGATGCTACACCCCTGATCGAATCAGGCTATATTAGTTGGATGCTTGCTACGTATTCATCAGCACAACCAGCGGCACAGTCCAGTGGGTGAAGCCAGCTTTGCTTACATGCACAGCCGCGCATGCAGGGGCAAGATGATACTGCTTGCTTGCTTGCTTGCCTTTTGCTGCTGCGATAGAGTGCTTCTTCTTCTTGACATTAGGACCAGCATTACAGCTAGCCGGAGTTCTTCTTACCCACTCTTGGTCACCCACCCTTTGCATTGAGGGGTGTTTACAAAAATAACCCTATACCTAATGTGAACGCTGTGCGTCCACCTCCCCCTGTACTGTGGGTCTAGTTCTGCTATGGCCCCGTCATCGGCACTCACCGGTTTGTTCTGATAAAGTGTTGTAATACAGCGGCTGCGCGCACGACAGCATGACATTGCAGTCATGCAACAAGAATAGCGGGCATGCAGCACAGTCGCGACTGCTGCACGATTTCTTTCACAGTGAAACTGCATGTGTAGTGCTGCACACTCATAAGACTGCAAAAGAAGAACTGCAAAGAACTGCAAAAGAAGAAGCAGACAGTAACAAATATTCTATTTGGTTCAACATGAACACGCATCTAGGACCTCGCTGTTCGTGCGTAGAGAAGAACCGTTTCCTGACCAGTCACATCGTCCTCACCTGCCTCGTAGCCTGGTCAGCTTTGTGCTTCAGCAGAAATATGCTCAAACAGAACACAACTTGGTTGTTCGCAATGATAGGTGGAGCAACAGCGGCCATGGCAGCTGGAACCGTCAGCAGCAGTGCTGGGCACAGAGTGATCATAGGGGGCCTGGGGCACAACAGCAGCATATGTTTGGCTCATTTGAACACGAAGACAGGCCATCTGTCTATCAGTGACAGCTGGGCCAAGACAGCCGGCCCCTCGCCTGCCTTCATGGCATGGAGCAGCAGCTCCAGCGGCAGCGGCGGCCTCCCTGTGCGCAACATACTTATAGCCAACCATGCTGGCAGCAACGGCGAAGCCATCACAGCAATGCAGCTGTACCCACCTTACGCCAAGCGATGCAGCTCAGTGAAGACTGATGACCCCTGCCACATCTCGCTGCACCCCAGTGGCAGGTGCAGTCACAGCAGCAGTGCCAGCGGCCCAACGACAAACAGAGCAGCCTGCTTCATACCTGGGATTGCACCAGTTGCGCTTGGACTTGACAGGGTGTTGCGCAGCTCCTGAATGCGGCAAGCATGCTGCATCGCCGCACGTGCATT
Organism: Scenedesmus sp. NREL 46B-D3; assembly: GCA_014080715.1. Lineage (NCBI taxonomy): Eukaryota > Viridiplantae > Chlorophyta > Chlorophyceae > Sphaeropleales > Scenedesmaceae > Scenedesmus > Scenedesmus sp. NREL 46B-D3. The sequence continues at coordinate 8,876 of JACERP010000395.1, read as the reverse complement.
TGCAGACTCCGCCACATAGCAAGTAGCGCATTGGCTGTAAATTGACGCAAAGTGCTGGTCACGCCTCAACCACTTCTCACTGTTGCGCCTGTGCTTCCAGGTGGGCAGCCACAGCCTCTTATGACGCAGGCACTGTGGGCATTGTGGAGCTGATGCCAGCACCCCAAGCAGTAGAGGTGTCACACACATCACCAGCAGCAGCCCTGCTGGCCGGACAGCAGCAGCAACAGCAGCAGGAAGGCAGATCAGAGGCAGTAGCAGCAGCAGGGGCAGAAGACGCAGGGGTGTTTCTGCCTGCAGAGCTGCAGCTGGGCCGAGTCACAACGTACCCAACTGAGCTGGTGGGTGCTGCTGCTCATGAGGCGAAGTTCAGCCCCGATGGTAGCCTGCTGGTGAGTGCTGGGGCAGGGACAGATCCAGCCTGTGAGCCTCTGCAAAACAGCTGCTAGCTGGGTATGACTCTGCTGCTGTTTAGAATTGCTGATGAACCTGCAATACGCATGTGCCGTGTAGCCATGTAGGACTCAGCATGTGGGAGCAACCCCTAGGCCCTGTTGCACTAGGCAATGGCAGTGCATTGCACGCACAGCAGCAAGCCCAGGGGAGGCAGGTCGTGCAGTGCAGGCAGGCCGCGCATTGCCACATGCGCAGCAGCAGGTGTGCATACGCTGCTGCAGGTTTGATACAGCACTGCTACGGTTGCTGCGACAGCTTGATAGCTGGTACTGTAGCTGTAGCTACAGCACTTGTGTGTGGGTTTTTCTACTGCGGCCGGCACAGCATTCAGCACATGTGGCTGCCTTATCAACACCTGTCTGTCCTGTTTGTATGGGTTGCCTGTCTGCTTGCTCTGCAGTACGTGCCCTGCCTCAAGTCAGACTGGGTGCGTATGTTCAAGTTTGATGCACAGACAGGCAAACTCACGCCCAACAGCTACCTGTCAGCATCGTCAGCAGCAGCAGCAGCGACAGCTGGCTTCGGCCCAGTTGCAGCTGCTGGTGAGCTTGACAGTGCCAACCCTGCTGCTGAGCTGGGGCTGGCAGCTAGCCTAGGTACAGGCGGCAGCAGTGACAGCAACACCACTGCCGCACCAGCAGCAGCCAGTGCAGCTGCAGTACCACCAACAGCTGCCCATGCACAGGTCGCGGGCAGCAGCAGCAGTGGTGACAACAGGGCCCTCCTGCCTGATGGCTCTGGCCCTCGCCACATTGTGTTTCATCCCAAGCTGCCTGTTGCTTATGTGTTCAATGAGCTCTCCAGCACCATTGCACGCTTTGACTGGGACAGCAGCGGCAGCAGCAGTGGACTGCTTACTGCAGACTTCGACCAACAGCCTGATCGCATTGTGTCAACGCTGCCGCCTGGCACATCTGCCGACTCTGTGTGCATCAAGTACGGCATGTCGGTGGTTGCTGGTTCGAATCCCCCTGGCGACATCGCCTGCACAGACATGTGCCGCCCTTATGGCGGAGCTGAGTTGGCACTCAGTAACGACGGCAGGTTCCTGTATGCATCAAATCGTGGGTTGTGTGAGGGCACGCCAGCTGCAGGCAAGAGCAGCATTGTTGTGTTTGCAGTTGATGGCGTGACAGGTGCCCTTACGGCCCTGGACTGGCGGTACGGTGGGGGTGACGTGCAGCACCCGCGGCACTTCAGTCTGACACCCGATGAGGCCAATGCATACCTGCTTGTGGCCAACATGAATGGCGCGAGTGTGACAGTGTTTAGGAGGGACAGCAGCAGCGGCCTGCTGTCCAAGGTTGCGACTGTGTCCACGGCTGGTGCCGGCGTGCAGCAGCCTGCTTTCGTGGCTGTCATTTGAGTACAGAAGTGGATCCACGTCTTGTCATATCTTGAGCAGCTGATTGCCTAAGATGCTGCCGGCCAGGTGCTGGGCAAGCTGACACTGTTGAAGCAGCCGTTCCTTTTTTGGGGGTGCGGCAAAACACTAAAGATCTGTTGGTGGCGCAAGGCTCCTGTGGCGCTCGTGGCAGCTTGTGATGGCAGATCAATCTGCCAGCTAATAGCTGCAGCCAGTTAAAAGGTCAACTGCAAAGGAGGTTTTCCTGGTGGATCGGGTTCAGCGGGCTTCGTGTCTGTCTTTGAGAGTAGTTTACTGGACTAGCGCACAGTGCTTTTCAGCCGCGCCGTCAACAGCAGAGCGTGTTTGTACACCACATTCAAATTTGTGTGTGCCCTCAGCGGCGTGCCGGTGTGCGGGCCGGCAACAGCACTGCTGAGGCAGCACTAGATGCTGAGGCGGGTGTCCATGAAAGCTGCATGCACCTCATGAGGCACGCAGCAGCGCCTAGCAGTCAACGGCTAGCGGCTAGGTGCGCCGCGGCCGGCCGGCCCAACCCAGCGCAACAGGGCACACGTGGGGCTGGTAACGCAGCTGTAGTCCAGGGCGGTCTGGCCAGATGGCAGGTCACGGCACACGGCACATCAGCAAGCTGCAACCGGCCCTGCATACAACTGCTGTGCCTTCAGTTCTGAGGCAGCAGCTCGCTTACCCTGCAGCTGCCAGTCAGCAGCCCACTGGGCTCCATGGCATGGACACCCATGGCCATGTTGCTGGGCGTTCATCATCATACAAACGCTTCCGTGCACGACAGCGCAGACGCTTAAACAACCTTCTGCTGCCACGCCCCTAGTCTTGCCGGAAGAGTGAGGTCCAGCAGGTTCTCTGGGGCTCTGGCAGGGTGTCAGAGGTGTTCATTGGCAGAGGCCGCGGCACAGGCAGAGACGGAGGAGGAGGAGATCAATAGTAGCAGTCGATCATTGTGTGTGTCGCTATTGTCGCTCGGATGTTCCGTTGACCATTGCTGTTGGGTGCGCAAGGCGGCGAGTCTCTGCACAGCGATTGGCTCTCGGGCTTCACTGAACGCTTGATGCAGCCAGACGCATGATCATTTACGGGTCCGCCAGGCCGGCGTAGTGTCAGCAGTCCTAGAGAACCTCTTGCCTTGACAACAGCAGCACACTTCAACAGCCCAGACAAGCTCAGCAGCAGCAGCACCATGCAGCAACCTCTGAGAGGTTCAGAGACATTGGCTGCTGCAGCAGGGCAGCCACGCACAGCTTTGCCTCCACAAACACCTGTTGCATCCGTGGCAGCGGGCCACATCTTTCCACCAGCAGCAGCAGCGGCTGGTGCTCCAGCTGCTGCTGCCTTGAGAGCTACATGCACTGGCCTCACTACTTTGGAGCGCAGGACTGCCCTGTACATGCTCAACTTGCTGGGAAAGTCCAAGGACGCTGGCCCATTCAGGGCGCCAGTCGACTGGAAGGCAGAGGTGGGTGGGCAGACAGCAACTGCCTGGCCAGGTAGTTGCAGTTTGGTGGTTGCAGTCAAACAAACTTAAGGCATTGATGCAGGCGCGAGCATCTTGCTTATGCATCCACAAACATTCCCAAACAGTTTCAGCAACAAAATGCAAGTGGAGTGGCTGCACGCAATGTGGCCAGGAAACAGTGCTGTGCAGTGGTTGCAGCGCAGCCCTGCCCACTGGTGGCAGCATGCACATGTGCGTGAGGGGTGCTGTACGTGGAGTGAGCACCCTGGTGTTGCTCACTGCACACATGCACACATGCGGGTGGCTTTGCAAGCCAGTTGTACTCTGCGCTAAGAGCTATGCCTTGCCTGCTCAGCTGTCCCCCTGATCGCTGGGCTGCATGCCTGTCCGCCTGCCTGCCTGTGTCTGGACATGTGTACATCTCCACCTGCTGCGTTGCAGGGCATTCCAGACTACCCGGACGTGATCAAACACCCCATGGACTTCAAGACAGCACGTGAGAAAGTCCGAGCAGGCGTCTACAGGTCCATGGATGAGTGGCGAGCAGACATGAAGCTGATCTGGGACAACTGCCGCAAGTACAACGGCGAGAACCACCCCCTAGCATTCTCCGCAAAGAAGATGGAGGCAGTTATGGAGCGCCGCATGGAGGAGGCGGTTGCAGAAGCAGCGCGCGAGCTGTCTTTGGCACAGCGCGCAGCTGCTGGTGGGCTTGCGGGCAAGGGCGCTGCAGACGGCGCCAAGCGCAAGGCGCCTGCGCAGGCGGCACTGGCGCGCGCCAGCAGCACGCCCGCCGGCAGTGACAGCGATGGTGCAGAGGACGGCAGGCAGGCAGGGCCTGCGCTGCAAACGGTGAGCAGCAGCAAGCAGCACCTGGGCTTTGCAAGACGGACGCTGCTTGCAGCAGGTGGTCGCAAGGAGAGTGGCAACGGCTGTGGGCGTTTGGGGCAACAGTCAGCGAGATGGTGCCATGGCAGCATGGCCGCCCACCCGAGGGGAGGGTGCAGACAATGGTGGCTGGTGGCGTTGTGCTACCTGCTGTGCTGCTGTTGCATGCACTTCCTGTGCTGCATCATCATCCCCGCCCTGATTGCCCTTTGCCCGGCGTTGCTGTGGACTGGGTGGTGTACGCTCGCAGGCTGTGAGGCAGCAGCAGCAGCCATTGCCAGAGCCGATGCGCCGCCCCTCAAGCGTGTGGCCTCAGGCGTCAACCTGCAGACAACAGGCACAGCAGCAGAAGCAGGGCTGCCAGCAGCAGGGTCAGCAGCAGCAGCAGCAGCTGACGGCGTAGGCGGCCTAGCCAAGCGAGGCAGGCTGGCCAGCAACGGTTTGAGTGGGGCCCGCTCTTCTGGAGTGCCAGCGGCAGCAGGCGTAGCTGTGCCAGGTGCAGCAGCAGGCAGCATGGTCCCTGGCATTGATGATGATGCGCTGGAGCAGCTGAGCAACAGCCAGGCGGCCAAGCAGCTGGGTACATCAGGTGGGCAGCTGCTGGCAGCGCCAAATATACCATCGCTACGCCAAACAGCAGTTCAGCAGGAGCACACGTCAAGCATGGCTGGCAAGTGCAGTGCGGTTGCTTTACCTGTGGACAGCACAAGAACGGGCTGCACCCACCCACACATGTTTGCTTGCATCTGTCCCCTGTCCGTGGGCATAGCTCCCGCTGCAGTCGCTCTGTCACCGTTTGATGTTCAGCACTGCTTCCTGTGGCAGTCTCCCGGCCTCTTGCGTAATTCAAATGTACTTTCGCTTGCTTGTATCCTTCTGAACCCTGCTGTTTTGCATTGTCCGTGTTGTGGTGTCTGCATCCCCACAGACGCTGACGACCTGGCGCTCCTAGCAATGTGGAAGCGCGTGGTCGGCAAGCGCACCCAAGCAGCATCAGAGGCACAGCGGCTGCGGCATGCCACCAACAAGCTGAAGCGCTCGCTGATGACATCAGAAAAAGAGGCTTCTCAGCTGCGTGACAGGCTAGATGAGGAGGCTGCCGCACGTGCTGCCGCTGAGAGGCAGCTGACAGAGATTCAGGCAAAAAGCACAAAGCTGCAAGAGGAGTACAGCAAGCAGGACAAGGTGGGCAGCTGCTGTGGTTTCGATGTCTGGGCGCATGTTGCGTTGCACTGTCTCAAAGTTCAAAGTATAACCTTGCACAACGTCACCTGTGGAAGCTTGGGCTTGGCAGCGGGTTGATCCGTCTCGTGGTCAGCGTTGTTGGCTTGCAGCAAGCTTGACAAATGTGCATGCCGTGTGAGGAGCAGCAAAGGCATGGCCAAGATTCTTCGGCTGGTTGGCACTTCAAGTGCTGCTTGGCACTGCAGCTGGTCAGTCATCCCATGTGACAAGCGGCTGACGCAGCTGTGGTTGTTGCATGCCGCATCCACAGGTACTGGAGCACCAGCGGCAGCTGCTGCAGCAGCAACAGCAAGTCCTGCGACAGCTGCTCGAGCAGCAGCATGCTGCTCAGCAGCAAGCCCCGCCACAGCCAGCATTGCTGCCTGCACCGCAGCCGCTGCCAGTTAAGCCGGAGTACCAGCCTGCTGCTGCAGCAGCACCTCTGCCGCAGGCTGCGGCATCCCAGCCCGCACCTCCTGCTGCTGTGCAGGGTCAGCAGCAGCAGCAGGCATCCTCGCTGCTGGTGTCAGGGCAGCAGCTGCAGCGTGTACTCATTGGGTGTTGATGCATGTCCCAGCAGCCCTCCGAGTGCGCTGGCTGCCGCCAGCTTGCCCAACAACCGCAGTGTACTACAGCGCTGAGCATGTACATCTCGCACGCGATTGGCATTGCACATGCAGCGCCCTGGCACCTGGAAGGGCACAGGCTTGCGTTGCGATCAGCGTGTTGGAGCACCGTCCAACTGTTCACCGATGGTGCAGCCAGCAATGCCTGCATGTTCAGCCAGAATGCCGCAGCACGGTGCTGTGGTGTCTGTTGTGAACGGCGCCGCCAAGTTGGTGTTGTTGGCTTGCTGGTACATATGCGCAGACACCTGTCCTGAGTACTACGCACGTTCCTGCGAGCCGCATGGTCTGTGTCGAGGGTTTGGGGTGCTGAGGTGTGATGGGCAGTTGTTGCGGCAGAGCATCATGCTTAGGGATGATTCTTGAAAGCCGGGTTGTGCTTGCCTGTATCACAGTTGATCTTGCATGCGGTTGGGTTGTGAGTTGCGAACACTCCTTGCTTTGTATGCAGTGCTACTTTCTTCCAGAGCTAGTTTGAACCTGTGCATCAACAGCAGCAGGAACAACCGGTATTACCTTGGTAAACTTGCGTAGTAGCATATTTTTTGTTTCAAAGCAGCAAGCAGAGTTGTTTGATTCGAGGTGTGAAGCCAAGCCGTGCTAGCAATGTCAGTGCCGCTTCAAGCAAGTATGGAACTTCCAGACAGCAGCCGGCAGCTGCCAACGGCTCAACGACAGCAGAGTACTTGCATGCCATGAGCGCAGGCTCTGAATGCAGTTCAGACACATGTGTCACACATGCACGGTGCAAGCTAGCGAGCTAACTCCACTTCAGGATGTCCTTGTTGTGGTGCAGAAGTTGAGTCTTTGTCACACTTGATGTTTGATTGCCCTGCTACTTCTGCTCAGAGGGATAGTATGTTTGCTGAGATCAGATTTCTGCCTGGTTGCGCTGAAAAGTTGCGCAGCGTTTTGTCTGTGGCTGAATCATCTATCAAGGTGTTGCGTTTTGTATCTGATGATATATGGGGCAGTTCTGGAAGATGTCGGATGGTGTCACCGTGTATTGCTGCTTTTCTTGTCAAGTCTTGGAATGTGCGCAATGCATGCAAACATTCTGAAGCAGTGCTCCCTCCTCTTTCCGCCCCGGTGGGGCGTGGGGCCGATGGCGCTGATGCTATGGCTTGAATGGGGTAATATGATGATGATGATGATGATGATGATGATGATGATGCACGGTGCAACTTTGATCACTGCAGCTTTAACGTGCCATATGACAGCGATCCACTGCTGCTGATGCTAGCAACACCCCCAATATTGGGGCATTAATGTGCCCAGCAGGTGGCATTTCACACCCTACGGACGCCAGGGGGGTTTTACCCCTTGAGATAATCGTTCATCCTGTGAACACCTGATGGGTAATGCAATAAAGCAAAGTACAGAATGTAGTGTGAGATTTGCCGTCACGTGATTGATATACACACTTACAGTCTTTTCGTTGAACACAACTCGCATCGCAAACTTCAAGCACAGAATCACACAAGGGTGACTTGTGAGCAGCTGTCAGAGCAAGGCTTTGCATACACTCGTGCCGGGAACCTGATTCTCTGTGGGCCCCATGCCACACTCACAGATCTACAAACACTGTCAATGCCTTCAGTCCACACCATAAAGACTGTTGCCTCAGAGGGATAGATACGGGATGCTCTAGCTATGCACACACAGCGGTTGCATGGCACAGGCTGAACATATTGCTTCACATGTGGCACGCCACTACTCTCCCCCCTCCCCAAGGGAAGCCTGTGACAATGCAACAAGCAAAACAAGCAAGCTGCCAGAAGAAAACTCAGTATCCCTCACAAAACCTGAGGAAAATGACAGCAAGCCAGGGCGCGCTGACATACAATCAGCCGAGAAATAACAGACATGCAGCACTCAGGGGACCAGCCTGAACACGCATGCAATAGCAATGGTACACTGCAGCTGGTCTGGTCACCAGGACAATGTAACATAGCGCACCATAACAACCAGGCCATACGAAAGCACAACGCGCTGCCCTGAAACAACAACAGTTGGTGTATATGTCCAGAGGCTGACGCTGGAGCCACTGACAAAATAGGCCTTCCTAGGAGAGGCCTTCCAAGGGCCAACAAACCCAATTAGAGTGCCATTTAGCTGGGGGTGGCGACTGTGAACTGCTACATACCCAACAACAAACCCATAGAGCCGCCGGCATCGCAAACACCAGAAAAAACAATCTCCACCAATTAAGGTGGGACCTGGGGTAGAGTCACGACCATATATTTTCTCCACACAATCTCCACCAGAGTGTTTATGGGTCACTCACCCAAAGGCTGTAGCAGCAGAACACCCAACTACTGCCATCGACTGTTATAAGACCTTCTGCGATGAGCTGCCATAACTGCAGACCATACCATATTCTTTCTCTACGCTGAATCCGGCTCAGGAATCACCGTGTGCCTCACTTGGGCACCACGCCGACAGGGAGCCTGTAACACTGCTCGAGAGGACACGCATCCATGGCTGCCTCAAGCAATCATATCTTTTTTCTCATACCATATCTTGTCGTGCTGCGTGGCCGCATGTGGCTGCTAGCTGAGCTGCAAACGAGCTGAAGCAATAACGGGCTTTCCCGAAGCTGTAACGGGCCATCCCGGGGTTGGTCTTGTCCACACACCACCGAAGAGGAACACACCACCACCGAAGAGCAACACACCACCACCGAAGAGGAACACACCACCAAAGAGGCCGCGAGCACCAGCAGCCTATGAGTGGACATGCTGGCAGGCCAACAGATCTAACACTGTCTGTGACACAAGTCAACGCCTGACAGCAATCCACACAGTGACACAGATCGCATGCTACAAGAGTGCCTTCCAAG